>JAXGGA010003957.1:0-94778 GCA_038373865.1 Uloborus plumipes | reverse complement strand
GAAGCAAAACTAATTGTTATTCTATAATTGTGGAAATGTAAGAGGAAAATGAGCGATGTACCCGCGCCTTATTGTTCTTGCATGATATTCATTTTTGTGGAAAAAAAAAAAAAAAAAAAAAAAAAAAAAAAAAAACCAATCTTTGAGCAACGTTCAATAGAAAAAATTAAATCGAAATACTGCGTTTTTAAAGTTTCACCATATTTCTTGATTTTTTTCCTTTCTCATCACAGTGTCGATGTTCGATGTGCACCCCCCAAAATCAATTCCTGGATACGCCACTGATTTACGGGGTTTTTTGAAATGTCCGTTTTAAATTCTGAAAGTACTGTGGAGGCTAAATCGGCGCCCCTTCAATTCAGCCTTCCCACGCCCTTTCGACCACCCAGTCCGGCCCTGATGGGACAGTCCCGTTTTCGGGATCTCACCTAAAAAAAAAAACTTTTTTTTCCAATCAATGTTTTCAGTTTAAAAAGTAATTTCTAAAATTAACACAAAAATTTAAAATTTAGACTTCATTGAAGTGACAGGCATTTATCATAGATGTAGGCATTTAATAATAGATTAAAGTACAAACTCATGTCAGGTTTTGCGTCAATCGTTAAATATGCTGCATTATTTATTTTTTTGTCTATACATGGGTTGAGTAAGAAAAAAAAAAAAAAAAGACTTCGTACCGGTACTAATTTCGAATGGTCTCGTGAGTCGTGACACTTGAAGAAAATTCGTTTGAAATACACCAGAACTGCAATAACGACATTTAAATTGATGTGTAAATGATAAAACAGGAGTCCTTTCGTTTTGATCGTGTTGTACTGACATAGTCGAAGTTCGTACATTAATAATGAAAGCGTTTTTATTCTTTTTTGTTTAGTGTTCGTTCGGAAAGGACTGATTAAAAGTTTCAATCAAATATCATTTCTATCATTTTTTTAAGTGACTACTTTAAATGTTTGAAGAGCAAGGATTTAACTTTCGTAGTAAAACCTTTAATGATCTCCATGGAATTTTAGCGTTCCACGGATCATTACTTAAGAAATGCTGTTTCAACCGAATGTTGAATGAGTAATGTGAAGTTCTCATGATTATTGAATCTGTTTTTGTTTGCACGACTCCAATGCATCAAAGATCGCCTAAACGTTAAGATTTTAATTTCAAAGCATTCCGACTGAGCTCACCCGAACATCACAAAAGATTGCATATGATTGCAGTTTTAAAACTTAAAAAAATTTTGAAAATTTTCGGGGGGATAACTTATGACCCATGATCGTACACACTTCAGTCTTCAACTTCTCAGATGGCCCAAATTTGCGTTATTAAGACTTCAATTTTAGAAAAAAAAAATAAGGACGAGAATTCTCTGAACATTTACAACAGTAGACAGCATGAAACTAAGTTTTAAGATTCTAATTTGGAGAAAAAAAATCCAGGTCTTTCTCTGAAATTTTCAAAGGAAGTCCAAGATTAAAATTTTAGGTTTTCATCAAAAAAAAAAAAAAAAAAAAACCCCGAAGAACCCCCGAACCCCTTCGTTTCTCCGTGAGTCAATAAAAAATATCTAAGATAAAAAAAGTTTTTAAAGCTCTAATTTTTTTCCAAATTTCCGAGGGAGAACCCAATGCTCTAAGTTTGCTATAATTTGCGTTTAAAAGATACCAATTTCGGACTTTTTTCTTCGGGAAGAGCTCCCTTACCTTCACATTATCAAAGACAGTAGAAATTTCTACGTTTTTTTAAAAATTTTTTATTTATTTTCAATTAGGCTTTATTTTCAAAGAACTTCCGGAGGAAAAACACTCGAAATTCCTTCCCGTACCTAAACGTTTACAACGTTTTTAAAACTACAATTTCAAAACATTTGCGGGGAGAAAACATTCAGAAGTCATTATATCAACCCTCCCTCGTCACTTAAAATAACCTAAAATAGTCTCCAGCTTCCAAAATTTTTTTGCCCCGGCACTTAAGTTTTAGTCGCCGTCACTAAAAGAAATTGTTCAAGCAAGCCAAGAAGTTCAATAAAATCAGCATCAATATGTGCATTAAAATTTAGAATGCAACAACATTTTTATATATTTTTAAAAATTTCACAGCATAGTTTTTCTGTAATGAATAAACTAAAAAATATGCAATTTTCGAATACACATGCTGAATTTTTAAATGCCCCGCTATGAGGAAACAATAACTGACCACCTTAAGCATTCAGCAAACATCAAAAGAAAGATACAAACAAGTCATTTCTAAAGTTTAAAAGACATCGACTTCTTATTTCCTTCAGAAGATAAACTCAGATTTTAATCTTGATACATTCAGACAGGAAAACGTGCCAGAGAGAATTTTATCAGGTGAATTTTTCAATGTCGACCAATACGAAAGTTTCTTAACATTCAGGGAAGCAGATAAGTTGCTCGAAGCGTGATGCTTCGTGCACGTGCTTCTTTCATAAAATACACACCGGGCGCACGCAAAAATAGAAAAATGCGACGTGTTTTTTAATTTTCCAGTCTATTATTTTCGCTTGTTTTTATAATTACAAGTGCAGTTACCCAGTTTTCTCCCCTATTTTTAACACAAAGCGAACTTTCTAGCTGAATTTATTTTTAAAAATGTCATTAAAGACTAAACTCAGCAGTACTGTTGCTTAAACCAAGTTATGTTTACGACATTCACAAGCAATACTTTAAGGAGTGGACAAATTTGTTAAAAATCCGAGACAAAAAAAAAAAAAAAAAGAATAAAAAAGACAGAACCAGTTATCCTTTCGAATTAACTTCCGATACTATTTCATAATTTCTACACGATACATTATTTTACAATAATTATCTCTGAATTCCATTAAACATGTTTTATTTTCAAATATAAGTGTTTTTTTTCTGTAGTCGGGTTCTAGTTTTTAAACTTTTATTTTTAGTCACATACGATTCAAGCTGACAGTATTTGAAGTTGCAGATTCAGCAATAACAATGCTAATTGCTGCTAATGTTAAAGGGTGAATATCAGGAAAAGTGCTAAATTAGGTCACAAATGAATTTCCGGAGCACTTCCAAATAAAAACCGAAAATTATTTTTTCATACAATAAACTTCATCGCACATACATGATAAAATTTTCAGATTTTACTTCAATTTGTGACAGTGGAACTCTTTATTGCTTCAAAGTCATGTCGGCAGCGCGTCACACATTCGAATCGCAAATTTCAAAAAAATCCTGTGGATTGTAAAACATCGCAACAGAAATAAATACTAAAGAAAATAACGTGATTTATGTTCGACTATGAAGAGTAACTTTAGTTTTAGGGGTCATTCCATGAAAATGTCAACCTCAGCGGAAGAAAAAAAAAATACCGAAATGAAAAAAGTATCAAAAAATAAATGAATAAATACATAAATGAAAATCATACAACATAAGTTAAAAAAATTGAAAAAGTATTGTAATTATCACTGAGATTAGCCATAATAAATAGTTTGTAGTGTATCTATAGTGCTTATTATTCGATGGTTACGTTAGTCACGTTACGTTAGTCACACTCCATCTTGAGTAAAAGTGCCACTTACGGCTAAAAAAAAATTAAGATTTAATAAATGTGTTTTATGTTTTTAAAAGTCAACTTTACACATTTTTCAAATACATCATTCAATTTTTAACACTTGCTTAACTTTGAGAAATTTTTGCCTCACAACATGAGCACTCATTTTTAGGGTTGCAAAAATGTTACGTTAGTCACACTGCTATTTTGGTTGAAAAAATATCTACTGTCAGTAATTTTGTTTTAAATTTTTAGCAGAAATGATACATAGATACCATGTACATTGTAAATCCATCAGCATAACTAAAAAATATTTTTTATCCTTTAAGTTACAAGTAAACACAGTTCCAAAATTAGCTCTGAATGTTACGTTAGTCACTATGGAATGACTCTTAGATAAAATGAGTTTTGATCGATAAAAAAGGGCAATTTCTGCTTGTCACTAGTTTTCATAACAAGACTGGAGCGCAATCTTCCAAAATGATAATTTCTAGACAAAACATAGTTTGGCTCCAATAAATTGCGCTGGGTGAAGCCCTTATATATGCTGTTTAAGCTCCGATTGAAAGTTTTCCCGTCAGTTGCATTGAATTACAGGTAAGATTTGTTCAATCTTCATTTTTCCGTTTCTACCAAATGCAGTGTCATGTCGGCAGCGGAAATTAAAGCACAAAATAAATTAATTTTTCAATTTATTTTTGCACAATCGAAAAGATACCTATTTTCGTGGACATTATGAGACGTTTTTGTTTACGAATCTTTAATTAGGAATGTTCAGCTATCAAATTGCGGGTTATTTGTCATGTCGGCAGCGCTGAAGTAGAAGCCATTTGTTAGGAAACTGATGCTTGCGTTACCGATGTTTTTCGCAATTCTTTCTTCATGTTATGAGTTTGTTGTGCTGAGTTATACAAAGATAATTTTAAGCTCCTAGTTTTCCTGCAAATTTTCTCATTGTTGAAAAGGAGTTTATTTTTTTATAAATATGCTTCAAAACATTATTTTTTTCCCAAAATTTGAGTTTTCAAACAAAACTATAACCAGGGCCGCCGTTTAGGGGGGGGGGGGATACTGGACCTCTAGTACCGGGGCCCGGAGCTCTGGGGGCCCATAAGGTTATGAACATGTTTTTCCAGTAAGTGTCAATAATTTCAAAAATAAAAGGCTGTTTTTCAAAAAAAAAAAAAAAAGTCGCGCTTTCCATTGCCGATTCTCAATATGAAACGATTGCTAGTACAAACACTAATGAATGAAACACGCTTGTGCAAAGGAAAATGCACAGCTTTCCAAAAGCTACAGAAACTCGTCAAACGTAAAACCAAGTCTAAACTGTCATTGACAAATGTCTCTTGATATTTAAGAACAAGAATCAAGTAGCCCTGGGAGCTTTTCTTAATCGAAAGCAGAGCAGTTCCCTTGGACCATCCAATTTAACCTTACTGGAAATTCGTTGCCTCACTTATCTCAGACATGAAAAGATATCCAACTTTTTCTGCATCCAGATACTGTATTTAAAAATATATTTTTATGAAAACTTCAAATTACAGTTTTTAAATTTACATTAAAATTTAAAAATTCAGTTATAAGCAACTAAACAATGCAATTTTACATGTGAATGCAATTTCAAACTATTAATTTTGAAGTTTTCGGACCAAGCATCAAAAATTGTGTTTTTCTGTTTTCAAACTTGTCGTTTCGTGTAAAAAAAAAAAATTAAATCATCTGGTGGTACAAATAACGTGAAAATAAAATCAGATGCGCACTTTCGCAAAAAAAAAAAAAAGTTTTTCCAAAAAAAAAAATGTTTTCTCCATTTTTTTCTACAATTGCAAATGCGCTGAAACGACGGCATAAAAATATGACATTGGAGGGGGTGCATGGGGCACCCAGCATTAAAATTGGTACCGGGCCCCATCGCTGGTAGCGGCGGCCCTGACTATTACCATTTTCACCCTTTTTTCTTTTATCAATATTCAGACCTTCGTTCGTAACTACTGACCCAAAAAATATAATTTTGTTTTAAAATAGAAAACTTACTAACATTTTTTCACAAATCTTCCTCCCTCGGCAAACCCTGACGGTCTTGAATTAATTTCGTTTTTTACGGTCTGTCTGTCCCCCCCTAATAACTTTTGAATGAACATTCCGATTTGGACAAACTTTTTTTTGTTGGAAAGATCTCGGCGAGTACAGCTCATTCCCATATTTGATTTTTTGATTTGAACAATTTTTGGTTCAACTTTGAGCCGTTCAAATAACCGGTCCCGCGATACTAACTTTTTAATGAACAGTCCGATTTGAACAAACTTTTTTTTGTTGGAAAGAACTTTTCAAGGATACTTCATTCCCGTATTTACATTTCCGATTTGAACAATTTTTTATTCAACATTGAATCGCTCAAGCAAGCTGTCACCCCTAATAACTTTTGAGTAAACAGTCCGAAAAAAATGACTGACTGTGCAGACGATTTTTTGTTTATTTATTCATTTGTTTTATTGAATTTATTATTATTATTATTTTTGGCAGACGATTTTTTTTGTAACAAAAATGTTTCATTCACTAGGGCATTTTATTCTTAATTTATATTTAACAACTGGCAACGGATTAAAAGTGAAATTCGAGACATTTTATCAACGGACGAGTTTTTTTTTCTTTTTTTTTTCTTTCTTTGATAAAATGTGTTTTGATGTACTTTGTACTTTTAATTTTTTTTGAAAACAATTGAGGAATTTTTCTACGGAAGAACTGTAACAGTTACATTCTTTAAAAGGTGCGACAAAACTTTATTTATTCATTTATTTACTTTTTATGTGTCTATTTCATCTGATGAGAGAGGTATATTTTGCTTTTAAAGGTATGTTTGACATAATTTTTAGTCTTAGATAATCAAGAGAATAATGATCAGATGCTAGAATGCCGATGTCGATGTACGGGAAAGTAGGCTCGTTTAGTTCTTGACAGAACTTCTTGTTAAACTTGTTTTAAGAATTTTATTTTGATTTTTAAACTATTAACCTATTTTTCTTTGAAAAAAAAAACTGTCACATTTATTTATATTTTTAACTAACTTTAATTAGCGTCTAATTTAATTGTTTATCAAGCAAAAAAGCGTTCAGGCGGTGTAAAATTATATATCTTAAAAAATCATTACTTTTTTTTATGTTAACATAAAAGGTAATGAAACTGTTTCCTTCTTATTTTTCCTACTTTCAGCTAATACTTTATATAAAGGAATGGGAAAATTCAAGAAAAGTTTGGGAAATAAGGTGGTAAAATTAGTAACATCCAAAGAAATTGTGAAAAAATGACAAAGTCGTAAAAAACAATAAAGATTTAAGTTTTTGTTTTTATTTTAGTGTTTTCATTCAAGAGTTATTTCTACTTTAATCTATATATATAAAAGAAAGTCGTGTTAGTTACACTATTTATAACTCAAGAACGGCTGTACCGATATAACTAAAAATTGGTGGGTAGGTAGCTTAGAGCCAGGAGACGGACATAGGCTATAATTTATGTGTGTCAGTTATATAAATAGAAAAACTGTCTTATTGACTAAGCCTTTTTTGACACCTCTATGGCTGAGCGACATAAAGCACGTTCTGGCAGATTCCGGAACACAGTAAACAGGTTGTAAGTTAGTGGTGCGTTGAGTATTATTTGACTTTTTCGTGAAATCTATATATATATAAAAGAAAGCCGTGTTAGTTACACTATTTATAACTCAAGAACGGCTGTACCGATATAACTAAAAATTGGTGGGTAGGTAGCTTAGAGCCAGGAGATGGACATAGGCTATAATTCATGTGTGTCAGTTACATAAATAGAAAATTTGTCGTATTGACTAAGCCTTTTTTGACACCTCCATGGCTGAGCGACATAACGCACACGTTCTGGCAGCTTCCGGTGCGCAGTAAACAGGTTGTAAGTTAGCGGGGCGTTGAGTGTTATTTGATTTTTTCGTGAAGTAAATTACAAACAAACGCGTTACTTCCCTTTAAATTTATATGTGATAAGCTGTCAGAAATGATTGTCACTTCAGAGTTTTTACGCCTCTGAGGCTGAGAGGTAGAAAGCGCTTGGTGGGATGGCTCCTGCACTGCAGTTAAAGAGGTTGTTCTTCTCACTACGATTCTATCTTCTATATATATAAAAGAAAGTCGTGTTACACTATTTACAACTCAAGAACGGCTGTACCGATATGGCTAAAAATTGGTGGGTAGGTAGCTTAGAGCCAGGAGACGGACATAGGCTATAATTTATGTGTGTCAGTTACATAAATAGAAAAACTCTCTTATTGACTAAGCCTTTTTTGACACCTCCATGGCTGAGCGACATAAAGCACACGTTCCGGCAGGTTCCGGAACGCAGTAAACAGGTTGTAAGTTAGCAGTGCGTTGAGTTGAGTATTATTTGAATTTTTCGTGAAATAAATTATAAACAAACGCTTTACTTCCTTTGAAATTTATATGTGATAAGCTGTCAGAAACGATTGCTCATTCCTAGGATCCAGATGATCCCAACCGATATGCCGTTTGAATTTAAAAGACTTCAATTTCCGATCCGTCTTGCATTTGTCATGACCTTTAACAAATCACAAGGCCAATCCTTAAAAGTTTGTGGTTTGAATCTAGAACATCACTGTTTTTCCCATGGTCAATTATATGTGGCATGTTTACGGGTCGGAAGACCATCTGCGTTGTTTCTTTTTGCACCTGATAATAAAACAAAAAATGTTGTGCATCACAAGGTACTTTAGTGAAGAGCAACCTATGTACTAAAATACAGAAGCAATAATGAATGATTAATGTAGGTACTTAATTTTTTTTGTATTTTCTAATAATAAAAAACTTAATAAATTCAAAAATTTTCTTATTTATTGCCTTTAAGGCGGAACAGAGTTCGCCGGTTCAGCTAGTTTATTAATAATTACAGACGAAAAAAATCTTATTAAATTGAAATTTTCAACGTGAGATGTGAAATATAATTTAATGGCCATCAATATAAATTACAATTTATGCACTTATTACATGGATTTACTACAAATCACATTATGTTACTCCAGGGTGGCCACAGGAAGAACAAAATCTTTTCCCCCGACTTTTCCCTGATTTCTCCCTGTTCAACTAAAATTTTCCCCGATTATTCGTACGGTGCATTTTACATCCTCTTGAAGCTCAATTTCTCCTCTTAATTGATGCTTGGATATTTCTGGCTAGTTAAATTACTTAAGGCATTAATTATTAATCATTCTAAAATGAGCAACAGTAACAAGAAATGCATTTGAGACTGCTAATTTGTTAACAAAAAATTAAATTACATGGTTGGTTCGATTCATTTAATAACACTAAAAAACGTCATTAACAAAAGGTATGTTTTTCAAATTTAAAATCAGTTTCCTAAACTTCCAACATCTCCAAAGAGAGCCAAAAAACTTTTTAAAATCAGTTTGAAAACTTTCGAGGAACATCTTTCACTGTTACTCTTCCTTCCAACTTCACAAAAGATAGAATTAAACTTTCAAGACTGCACAAAATCTCCAAAGCTTTAAGATACCTAGAGATGGTTTAAAAGTTTTTAATATGTCCGCTATGAAAACGTTTCAAGAGAAAAGGCCCAGACCTTTTCCCCCAAGTTCACCAAAGGTGGCCAAATTTGTATAAGCCATGCTATTTCTTCACCAAGCAATTTCTAAAAGATTTAAGCCTTCAATTTTAAATTAAATTATATTTGTCAGAGCCCTTAAGTCACTGAAAGAAAACCATAAAATAGTGTTTCTAACATATTTGAGCTTTAGAAGTTTTTCAATAGTTCATTACCCCAACACCTAACTTTACAAAAGATTGCAGATTAAAATTAGGCTTTTAAATCATTATTCGGGGGGAGAATGCGTGAAATATTCTACTATAGCTAAAGATGACCCAAATCAGCATTTTAAAGCCTCCAGTTCAGATATTTTTCTGAACAGACTCCCCTCTCTCCAAAATTTACATCACCAAAGACAACTAAAAGCTTTAAACTTTCAATTTTGAAAAGTTTTGGGGTGAGAGCCCCGAAATTCCCCCTGCTTGAGCCACATAAAGATAGCTTAGAGTTCTTAATAATTCAGTTTCAAAACATTTTTGAGAGAGCCCCCAAAACATTTCCTTAAATTCATCAGAAGATGGTTTAAGTTTGTGTTTTTAACGTTTTAGTTTTGGAACTTTTTCTAGGAAAATCTCCCACCTCATCTTTATAGCTACAAAGACAACATTAAAATTTTACGGCTGCAACTTGAAAATAAATTCAGGAGGTATCAAATGAATACCCTCTCTTTTAAGTCACTAAAAGATAGCTCAATGGGAAGTTCGAGCAAATCCAGCTTCAAAAATTTTCAGTACAACCCCAGAACCTTACGCTCATGAAAGATGGCCTATAGTTGCCCCTCTCACCCCATTTTTGGTTTCAAACATTTCTTGGCAGAAAGTCTCCGAATCCCCTCTTTTTAAGTTTTTCATGGGTAGCCAAAAATTTAGCGTTTAATGCTTCAGAGTTATTTTTTTTTAATTTGGATTACAATAGTTGAAACCCTTCTCCTAAGTTCACCAAAGATTGCTTAAATTTTGCATTTTTAAAACTGCAGTTTTGTAATTTTACTGAAAAAAAGCCACTCCTGTCCCCCACTAGTTTTACATCACTAAAAACAGCCTGATTTTTTAGGCTTTAGCATTTTCGAAATATTCCAAGGAAGAAATCCCAAACCTCCCTCTCCTTTAACTCGCCATATTAAAAAAAAAAAAAAAAAAAAAATCTGCAATTGCCTTTTTATGTCTTTGTTTACGAACAAGTCACGACGGTTTTGGAAATTTTTCTAGTAAGTGTCTGAGATTGCTTTAGATTATCAAAGATGTAATCATTTTTAATACTTTAGTGTTGAAAAATTACGGACTGAAGTTCTGATTTAATTTTCCCTGATTTGTTCCCAAAATCCCTGATTATTCCCTGATTTTTCCAGAATTTTCAAAATTCCTGATAATTCCAGGTTTTCCCTGTTTTCCAGGTCTGTGGCCACCCTGTACTCATATAAATTAAACAGGTCATATATGTAAAGTGAAAAAATCGAACATTTTTATCGGATTGGTAACATTCTTATCAGATTGGTAACACTCACAGACAACCCCCCTAAAAGGGGGATAAATGTTCCCCTTGACCATGCCCCTAATTTTTAAAAAAATCTGTTACTAATGTGTAGTTGAAATACCCTATTAATTTTATTTTTTAATTATGTTTAAAAATCGAAAATTTCCCTGGTCAAATTGGCACTTTTCCTGATATTCACCCTAAAATAGTATTCAGCTTTTGAATTGAAAAAAAAAAAAAATCTAATGCAGAAAGATTGAGATTTCAAGCGTTGCATGCAATTTTAGGAACACCAAAAGCTTAATGTTGGCAAGGTTTCAAAGGTAAGATTTTTATCAAATGAGTTATTAATAGCGAAAATTTAGTTTAAATAAGTCAGTTATGTCAAGAACATTTGACTTTCTTTTTAAGGGGCTTTTGAATTTTTTTTTTTTTTTTAATGTTAAAAATCAGCAAACAACATGTGGGAGGAACGTCGCGAAAAACGACAGAAGAAACCTATTTAAAATATTTTTTTTTTTTACCTTTTAAAAGATAAATCATGTAAAAGACAAATTGATGTTTATCACCCTTTTTTTCCCAAAAATTTTCAAGGTTTTTTTAAAAAGCGTAAGAACCGTTGGGAATAGAACATTAAATATCTACAAGGAAATATTATTGGAAATTAAAAGGAATATTTTACTTCTAGTAACCATTTACCTTAGCACAAGAATTACAGAAATTATTAAAATCGCTCTTAAAAATTATAAAGGTTATGTTTGCCCGTACAGTTGTTTTATATTACAAAACAGAACAAAGCGAATGGAAAATTTAAGCTAAGTAAAATAAAAAACTGTACAAGCGCAGGTAATACGGTGGCCACGCGCAATTCTCGCGCCTTTATAAACTTTTCAACAGCTAATCAGCGATAACGCACGGGAAAATTCGGGTACTTAATTTTGCAAAGAAAAAAATGTTTTTTTATTAAATCAATTTTTTCTGAATCATTGTTTATTTTTCCGAACTTCCCTGGTCCAATGAAATTCCATGACTTTTCCATGATTTCCCTGGTTTCACGATTCTGTCGCCACCCTGCATCATATAGCAGATAAGGGTCTTGGAATCATTAATTTAACATTTTACCAAATAAGATTTTTTCTAGATAAAATTTTATCACCAGTTTACTTTTTACAAAATACCAATTTTTGGGATAACCAGTAGGGTGGGGCGAAAAATAAAAAGTTTTTCAGATCAACTTCTAATAGTTGCCAAAAGTTGTCTTTGGTGATAATTAGCTTTTGTGCAAAATTTGAGAAAAATCGGTTAATATTAGGGATGGACCGGATAGTGATTTTGCCGGATACCGGATATCGGATATCCGGTGGCTTATCACACGCCGGATACCGGATATCCGGCGGATATCCGGCATTACAATTACATTGCATGTTCGCTTATTTTTATGTAATGCAGCTTCAAAACAATAAATCAAAGTTGTTTCTCGCATAATTTCTTTAAGAACATGTTAAATACATTTAAACTAATTTTTAAAGCCTCTATTTTATTTGTACAGGAGTAGCGCTACATATGAAATGAAACACTAGCATATTGTGATTTCTTTCTAAATTATGTATTTTTATCAAAATAGACGAAACTTTAAAAGATTGAATTAAATATTTCTGTATATACTCAAAGTTTAAACTTTTAATTATTCTTAGTTTAAATTTTAAAGCTTTTCTGTTTCAATATCATTTCAATAGGTTTCTACGTAAATGATACAGTTATTAAATATTTCACCAATATTTAAAAAAAAAGAAAGAAACAAAGAAAGAAAAAAGGAAAAAAAAACTAAGCTCAGATAAACTTTTTTTTTTTTTTTTCAAATTGATACATATTTTATTAGAATTTTATGAATTTAAACTTCATTACAAAGTAACACATTTTCTTATTTCTAATTTTGCAATAATATAAAGCAAAATTTTGCTTTGAAATTCTTTTTTTTAAAGAATAATATGCATGTAATTTTTCTAACATACAAGTTAAAGAAGAAAATATTAAAACAGGACCAGTGTGTTAAATAATAATAATAATAATAAAGTTATACTCAAATAATCAGTTAAAAATTTTATATAACTCCAAAAAACAAAGGAACATGTTTTCTGAAGATTCAAATCAGCAGTTTAAATATACTTTTAAGAGGTATGCTAAAGTTGTTCACTTTTTAAAAAACAAATGAGTAAACTTTACTTAAATAATCAACTTGAAATTTTACTTTAGTTCCAAAAAATTAAGATACACATTCTTAAAAGTGGCAAATTATCATTTTAAATACATTAAGGGTCATGCGAAACATTCACTTTTTTAAAAACAAATTAATAAACTAATTCTTAAACGATCCCCTCGAAATTCAACTTTATTTTGAAAAAATAAAGATACATTCCGAGATGCAAATGTTATATTTATGGGTTATTCTAGCCAAAATGGTACAAATCATGTCTGAAATTGTCGAGTTAAGTTTATCAAACGAAGTAATTTTCGCCAACTAATCATTGTTTTAAAAATTATTCTCTGTTTATTTGTGCATAATAAAGTGTAAATGGCTTGTATATATGAGTCATTCATTAAGGGTTTTGAACAGTTCGACCACTTTGTGTAACAGAGGAGACAAATGAGGTTTGAAAAATATATTTCTAATCGTAAAGAAAAGTTAATTACAGAACAAGTATAAAATGAACTAAGCATCCTAAAACTAATTCTGTCTGCAATTTCAAGAAAAAATATTTTTTGCACTATTAATGCGACTGTAACAGAGTGGACATCCCACAGTGCAAATTAACTATCATCAGCAAAGAATTTTAGGCTTATCTTAGTTACTGATTATATAATTCAATGTATCAAAGTAATCAAAGCAGATACATTACTTGTACTTATTAAAAAAAATATCACATTGAATGCGATTGCTTATTTTATTTCTGAAAGGCTTGTAACAGAGTGGACAGTTTGAAACATAAAAAAAATCTAGGAACAAAGATAAATAGGTGTTTTTCCAAGATTTTTTTGTTTACATACATAAAAATCAGCAGAAAGGGTGTCAGAAGCATTTTTTGTGCTGTGCATTGCAAATGATTTTGTTGTTGCATTTCAGCTTAATCTTAAATTGCATTTTAAGTCCTAGCAATTCGAGGCTGGGGCAGATCATTTTTTCCTTCTTTTGCCAAAGAATTTTTTTTTTTTTTGGGGGGGGGGGGTCCTTTATAAATGGCTTATGCCTAAATAAGTAATACTTGGTTACACACAATTAGATGGAGAACAAATTAAAAAAATATAATTAATTGGTGGTAAACATAAAAATTAATTCCCAAAATTCTGAAGTATCAGTACTGATTTGTACCATTTTCGCTGAAATGACCGATATATTATCATTGTTATTTAAAATTATTCTAAACATGTTCACTTTAAAAAATAAATTAATAAACTTATATCTAAATAATTAACTTAAAGTTTTACTTAAATTCTAAAAGACAAAATACACTTTCTAATGATGCAAATTAGCATCTTAAATACAGTCAAGTCTCAATAGCTCATAGTCCAAAGGGACCGGCTAAAAGCTTAGAGTTATTGATAGTTCGAGTTACAAGCAGTTCCTACCGTCTTTTCAAGAATTTGGGACCAAAGGAAACCTTTGAAATGAAGGTATATTTGAGTTTATAAAGCTTTGAGTTATCGAAACTCGATTGAATGTTATTGAGGGTCATGTTCAACATGTTCTCGAGGAGTTACGGAGCGGCGTGACAGACGTGAAAAGATTCTAATAGCAGAGAAATATCTTTTCTGAAAGGAAGGTATTACAAAAAGAAAGAACGAAACAAAGTGCAAAATTCAAAATTTCTTTACACACATTTAAACTCTCAAAAAAAAAAAGCATGGTTTTAAGTTGCGACGATTCATGGGGACAGATGTTTTCATTATCTAAAAGAAAACTTTCGTCAACGTTAGATAGGTTATTTAGTGTATGTTATTTTCAATTATAATAAAGCAATAATAGTGGCAAAGTAAAAAATATCTAATTACAACATCATTGGGTGTTAATAGATTGCAATTTTTGTTAGAAGCACAAAAACTAAAAGTAAAGGAATTCAATAAATAAAATAATTTGAGAATTTATATTAAAAGCTACTGCGATTAATTTTTATGAACTAACGATATGATCGTAAGTTTTTTTCAAACTTTTGTCGCACATTAATCCTTGAAGGTTTGTAGCCTTTTCTTTCTAAATATTTTAACTAAAATATTTTTGAAAAGCTGAAGACAATCATATTTTATCTGGCAATTGTGAAAAATCAAATATGCAGAATGCTTCCATGTCCGGTACACAGTCGGAGGAATAACACAATTTTTGTTTTAGAAGCAAAAATTGGTAAAAAGGAAAGATGAAAAGTAATTACATCATCTAAAAGGTTTATCAAACAATGAAATTTTTAACTAAGATTTTTATAAAAAAGAAAATATTTAATTAGGTCCTCACATCATACCGGATAACCCTCACATCAATTCCGGATATTCCCCACATCAATACCGGATACTTAGCCGGATATCCTGCAAAAATCTTCCGGATATCCGTATCCGGGGCGGTCAGCCGGATCGGATATCCGGAAGTACCGGATACCTAAAATATCAGCCGGATACCGGATAGTTACCGGATATCCGGTCCATCCCTAGTTAATATCTTCAGGGGGCGCTGCGATCGCAAAGTTTTACCATAGCTTTGTTATGGATTTTATGGTTAAAATATCAAAAAGAATGCCTTTAGCTAGTTTTTTTGTGTTTTTTTTACTCAAAAGATGTTTTCACGCATTAAAAGCATATGAAATGACTCAGAAACACTATTTAATATGATATATTTATATTTAAAAAAAATCACTTTTTTTCACGTTATTGATTCTTTTTAAATGCTTGAAATATAAATATATCATATAAAATAATTTTTTGTGAGTTATTTCATATGCTTTGAATGCATGAATATATCTTATGAGTAAAAAAATGCAATGAGATTAGCTAACAGCATTGTTTTTCATACTTTAACCATAAAATCCCGATAAAAGCTATGATAAAACTTTGCGATCGCAGCGCCCCCTGAAGATATTAACCGATTCTTCTTTAAAATTTTGCACAAAAGCTAACTATCACCAAAGACAACTTTTGGCAGCTATTAGAAGTTGGTCTGAAAAACTTTTTATTTTTCGTCCCACCTTAATAACCAGGCATTGGATACCTGGATAAATATCTAAAAATGTTTATCTACACAGGGACGGTTTCAGACTAAGCGGGGCCCAAAGCTATTTCTGGTATGGGGCTCCTTTAAAGAAAGCTTTTTTAATTTTTTTGCTTTATTATACCCCCCCCCCCCCATACACACACGATATGTGTTTTTTTTGGCTCTATGTCTCCGCATTTTCCGCTATTTTTTTAATCACCTAGTAAGTTGGGAATAGAGTATCCTAAATTTAGGGAGTTCAGGGGTTTCTCCCGCGTGAAATTTTCGAAAAACGTATGTAAAATTCGGCAGTTTGATTGCTAATTGGTACAACAATTCACAGCTCATACACTTGATACCTGGCCCCTGAACCTACAAATTTATAACTGCAATCTTAATTCATGTGTATTGCAGAAACGTGAGAACCATGATTTTACTTTTTTGATGCACATGTAGCAAGGACTGCAATTGGCATCCCCCCTTCTCTTGCATTTGTTAGAAATTTTAAAGATTCATAACTACATTATTTCATTTTCAAGAAACACTGAAGAAAAATTTTGTTCTTTTTCTTTTCATTTTTTAGTAGCAAATAATAAACTTTTGGGAAGCTGGGGCCTCCAACAAAGTGGGGCCCTAAGCTGCAGCTTGTTCGGCTTGTACATAAATCCAGCCCAGTACCTACCCACTGCGTATTTACCCAAACTACAACACTAAATTGATCTTTCAACTTTGTTTCTTTCTTCTAAACACAAAGCAACATAGATTATGGGCAATATTTATTATCGAAATTGTAACAGATGTTAATTTTATAAGATCGATGAGCGTTTGTTCGCTTCAAAGTTTTGGTAAAAATAATATAAGAAAGGTATGATGAGAAATATTTAATAAAACTCATAGTAAAAAATCAAACTGCTCATTAATTTTTTGATGAAATAAAAATTGAAAAGGAGAAAAGTGGACAAACAATCCCAGACTCCCCCTCCTATTTAAAAACAAACTCTAAACCAGACAAGTTTAGAGTTTGCCTGTCAAGTCCAGGCACACATGCTTAGAGGGGGTTGTGGGAGGTCATGATCTCTCCCAACACGACCAAATATAGCCTAATTACTACATTTTTGGGACTTATATTTCGAAAAAATTGTCGAATACTCTCCATTTTGGTACGAAAATTGCATTTTAACTCTTCACTTTCTGAAAATGACCCCCTCCTGAACCAGCAGCTAGATCTGCCCTCGGTTAAGTCTGTATTTGATGATTTTAACAGGTAAGTTAAGAATAAAACCATTTATTGGTACCAGTATAATATGATAAAAATTGAGCTGAACATAAAACCATTAATAAGCAAATGTTCAATACACTATTATTTTAAATTAGCGACTTTAAAATAAAATATGACATTACAAGATTTGTTTCATAAGACACAATGGAAAAAAAAAAAAAAAGATCCCCCCCCCCCCCCCCACCCAGCAAATGATACAACTGCACACAAAAGTGAGGCATTTCTTATTCTTCCAGAATCCAGCGTCTTCTTGGGAAGCAACACCTGTCGGGCCGTGGTCGCCCGATCGGTAAGGCATCGGACTCGTGTCCGGAGGGACCCGGGTTCGATCTCAGCCGATCAAAGATCCACCGCCTTGATTAATGGTGGCTGGGAGGCGTTAAAAATGTCGTGGTCACAAAGTCCTCCAAGTGAAACGATACCTCTGGGGGTGCTGGGCCTAGGGTTTGCTCGACCCTAGGTTCTGGTTCAAAATTAAGAACAGAGCGCCCTTCAGGGCCCTATCCCGGTTAAACCACGAAGCTGTGGTAGGTACGGGGGACCCTGGAGGTGTGAAATGAAATGGGAAGCAACAGATTTTTATGTTCAGATACAATTTATAACATCTTTTGCTAATTTCAATAAGAACAGTAAAATCTTTCTGAAGGGCCAGCTGTACTAAGCAACTACTCCTCTTAACAGCCAATTTTTTGTGGCACGGAATTTTTGCCCAATAAACCTAATGTTAAAATTCCCTCTAAAAGTGGCCACCCAACCCCTCGGAAGGGTGCCGAGTGGGTTCTTCATTCCTATTCAATTTTTCAAAATGAAAAATATATGTTTGCTTCCTGTTTCTAATCTTTGCTAAAATCTGCTTAGTTGAAGTCTTATCTGTTAATGGATTATGAAAATTTTATAGTAAAAATTTTATTCATGTTTGTTCATTTGCTGGTCAGTGATCTGAGTTACAAAAATTTCGAAGAGTGTTAGAGTTTTTATTATGTGCCAATAGGAAAACATTAAATGGGCTGGAGGAGCATGTTATCAGACAATATTTAAATAATTCTGGAATACGAATCCTTCCAGCATGAAACAGCAGCAGAAGTATGGATGATTAAAGAGCCAACTGAGATCGGGGATGCCCCGATGGAAGGTCAAGGGAGGTCATTGTAACCTGCCAAAAAATTCTTTACTTTCCAATAAGTTGCATTTAATGGTTCAGCAAATTTGAAGACATTGCAAAATTACCATTTTTTTTAAACCTTAAAAGAAAAATAACAATATCTTTTATATTTTCTCATTAGATGCAATAAAATCTTATTTTTTCATCAGAATAGTATCAAGCTTCATTTTAAATAAAAAATATTTTAGACTTGCTTTTAATAGGTATTATAGATATTTTGCAATTATAATGAAAACAATTCAAAGCGGCCAAAATTTCACGGAGAGCAGGGGTGGCTTATAGAGATTTTACTGTATTAATTTTCTCATAAGTATTAAATGTTATATAATTTTCATTTTGATGTTTAAAAATAAATTTATAGCAGGTTATTCTAAATGGCCTAATTTTTGTCTTATAAATAAGTTGCAGCACATGTTTGATCACCAATTTATTAACGTCATATTTGATTAATTCTACTTTTAATGGACCTTATACAAACAAGGCTAAAAAGTTCATAAAAATGAAAAATAGTCTTCCCAACAACTAAATTAAGCGAATAGAAGTAAAATAATCTTCCAAAAATAAACTATTAAACAACATACAAGAAATCATGAAAATAACAATCCAAGTCAACTTTAAATGTTCCATTAATGTGTAAAATAATCAGTTAAATATATAGAATTACAAATAAATATTACAAGCAAAATGATTATGAAAAAAGATGAGCTACGACAAACATTTTTCAATCCCCTCCTCCCCACAAGGTAAAAAATAATGAAGTCTGCAGGTGTATACAGCTTTGATGGGGCCAAGGAGGTAACTGCTTCCTCAGTCCTCACTTCCAAAACGGAAAAGGCTTTTTCCCTCTACTTTTCTAGGTTTAAAATTAACAAGTGATTGAAAAATGATAGTGTTGATTAACCTGCATGCCCATAGCAAGAACAGTTAACTCAATGAACTTATGCTTGATACATTTTGCACATCAGTGTTTCCTAAAAATTAAAGTAGAATTTTGAATTGGAAGGAAAGTCTTATCGCCATCTGTTCTGAACTTTGAGGCTGCTACCTCTTGAATTTATCTTAGAGAACAGGCCTTAACTACAGGCCTTAAAATACAATATTGCTTAAACAATCACTGTTGGTAACTGTGTTTACATACACTACCGTCCTTTTTCAGTGCACCAGATCTGTTATGTTGCCAAGTCATACTTATAACCTAGAAGTATTAAAAAATAAAACCTCTGGTATATAAATTAATTTTGGAAGTTTGTTAACAAGAAGCAATATTTAATTTGTAAAGTTACTTGGTGTACTAAAAATAGGAACTGAACAAAATTTTGAGTCCCAGCTTTAAATTTCGTGAAGGCATTTGTCTAACATGATAGTTTGGTGCTAGAACTATGACATGTCACTGAGGTAATGTATTACTTTTTACATGTATTAACTTAAACTGCAATTTTTTCAATGTCTTGGTAAGACATATTCCCAATACTCTCCTCCCCTCAATAACGGTTTTATTTGCTCGAAGAGGGGGAAGGGGGGAAACAACCAACAAACAAACAATATAGCTATGTGGAACTTGGAAAAGCTACTCTAGTAAAAACTTGAACTTTAACTTTCAAACAAAGAACAAAACCGTTTGGTTAATTTCTAGTCCAAACAAAATTGTGAAGCAAAAAAAAAAAAATGTTCTGCAGTTTTATGTGTTTGAAACACAGCTATAAACCCTTCAATACGTATCTTTTATAGAATATAATGAGAAATTCAGAGACATTGCAATAAAAGCCTTCGACTTTCCAACTAAAAACATACTGGGCTTAACAAGACGATAAACCTTCTTAATTTTTGACATTCTGCTCAATATCTAAAAGATAAGGCAACGTAACTACGCTCATGACTTCAGCTTGGAAGAAATATAAAATATTCAAGAATTGTATTCATAAATTTACAAACCACTATTCGCAGAAATATTTAAACTTTCCAAGAATTTCCTTCTTAATTGCAAATGCAATTCTTCATTTTCGTTAACGTCCACTGGAACAACCATTCTCGATAACTTTTTTTAGCAGACACCTTCCACACAGCTCACACTAATCTTCTGACGGAAAGGAAACTTCAGTATGAAAAATATTTCTGATGCCAATCCCTTTACACTAATCTTCAAAGGTGACAGTTGAAAATACCGAAGCTTGGAGAAACAACTTAATGGTATATCAGTGATTCCAGTAGTAGTACTGAAGCAAAAGATTTTCTTGTTGTATCTTTTTCAAACCTACTTTATTGAATGATAAAATGTTGTCATGTTGCCTGGGTTTACGATATGTTTTGCAAAATATATACCGGGCTGTGACATCACAATCCAATGGATTATTGAAGGAGACACCAAACATTAATATCTCTCAATACATTATTCTATGAATCTTTAATTTATTATAATATAATATAATGTTAGCAATAAAGTGTGCGTAGCAGTAGAATGGCAAAATAATTTTGTTTTTATTTGATAGAAATTGTTTCCTTTTCTTTTATTTTATTCTACAATGGATGATAGCATAATTGAAACAAAGCAATATTTGCTGAGCTCAAAACGTTATGAAAAGTGTAAACCTCGTATTGGACCAGATTTTCAAGCTGTAATTCCTCAACTAAAACGCGTATTTGAAGATGAAATTCCAAATCCCATGGGCGATAGATTACTTTGGGATCCATATAGGATCCCCGAAAAAGAGGTAGATGATTTTCTCAATTCTATTCGGCCTTTTGGGCATGAGGGCGTGGATGAAGAAAAAGCGCTTTATTTGTTACACAACTGTGATTACAATCGTGAAGAAGCGACGCGACGCCAGAAACTTTTGCCACATACTCCTAGGCAAACATTGTGGTCTGAAGAAGAATCCACGAGGTTTGAAGATGGATTGAACAAATATGGCAAAGAATTCAGTTTAGTGCAGAAAATGGTTCGTACGCGTAGTGTTGAAGATCTTGTAGAATTCTATTATCACTGGAAAAAAACGGAGAGATATGATAAATTTGTAAGCCCTGACCTTTCGGTTTTCGGAAAATCAAAGTTTAGAAAGAAATCAAACCGAAGGAAGGCTTATAAAGTTGTAGAGCAAGCTGAAGCGATACTGGACGAATTAGAGCAAGTGAGTGTATCTATCTGCTGGACTTGAAACTTAAAAAATAAAACCTGGATTTTAGATGTGATGAAAAGTTTTTCTATGATGAGATATATCTATCTAAAATACTTTAATATGCTTTTAAAAATATTTGTTGATACTCTTATGTTGCGGCAGCAAAATATCTGCTTTAAATTTTTGTGTTTGATTTAGAAAAATCAAAAATTTTATACTGAATGATCAACAGTTATAATTTACTAAGATAATAATGAGGGAATGGTATCGACCCATTCAACTTCTTTGGATCTTTGCTTGTTAATTAGATTCCCAGCAATTAAGTTTTCCTATTACTATACAAGAATGCAAGCACAGGTTGTTTTTTAAATTAATTTTGACTGTAGCGGAAACTTATATTACTTCTTTACATTTTCCGTTTAGTTGAAATTGTATGTTCAATTAAAATCAACTTCGTTTTTTGTCATCGCATTATCCGCTGCCACCGCGGATATCAACATTTCCCCCTCTGATAATCATAAAGAAATAAATCATTTATCATCATCTGCATAAACATATAACTTGTTACTTAATTGATCTTGAACATTTGTTTTACGCAGTAATTTCATCTTTTGAATGTCTATAGCAATTGATATTAAGTGCAAGTAATGCAAAATATCATTTAAACTGTATGAACATTGATATCCTTTTTTTAATTTGTAATTAATCCTCTTATTAATTAATTAAATTTTTCATTTTTCTTCCAGAGTGCACTGAAACATTTGAATCACTAGAATAGATGTCCTGCTACATTTCTCCAAGAACAACATTTTCAGGAATACAACATATGCAATTTTGTATAAAATCTGCTTATATTTCTGTGGGAGAGTATGCTTGTACTATTCTTGCTATGTGTCACTGGACAACTTCCCAATAAGTGCCTCTGAACTTGAAAGTGTATCATTTTAAACAGTCACTAAAGTTTTATGTACCATAGACATGTTATGCCTAAGAAGAAATTGAAGCTTTATATTTTTGTTTAATTTTGTATAACCTCTTCCTCTTAATAAGATTAAACATTAACCCCCTGACGGTTCTGGACGTCTTATCACGTCCATTTAATATGTAATTCTGGAATTACCGAACTGCCGGGGGGTTAAGATAGTAAAATGCAAAGAAAGTCATGATTTAAATTTTGTTTAGTTTATGTTTAGGATCACTTTTAACCTGTTAGGCTCTTTTTTTCTCATAAGATTAATCGCGTGTCCCCTATGAAGTGTTTTCGGATTTCGAAACTTAAGTTAAATTTATTTGAGTTTAAATAATTGACTATTACGTATTTAAGAAAAATTGATTTTATAAATAGCAAAATTAATGAAGCTCTGAAGCATGAAAAGTGTAATAGGGATATGAATGTCCAAGACTGGATTACTTGTCAGTGTAGACGAATTACCAAAGGTTAATGGGAAAAAAAAGGTGTTCCTATGTAAAATAATTCTTTGAGGCAATACATTTACCTTTTCCCCTCAAGCCAAGTATTAATGGCATGTAGCATAATTATGCAGAGATAATTTTACTGGGGAAAACAGTCATTGTTAGCAAAAGATTTTATTTTGATGTTTTAGTAAGGATTTTTTAATGTTGGTATAAAATTCTTTAAGCACAATAGATTTTACTTCTTTAGGTAAACAGAAATCCAATTGTTATCTTTTTGAAATAATTGCTACTTTATATTCTTTTCATATGCTGTAAATCAGTTGCGTTTGAACCTCAGAAATTTGTCTTGCTGTATGTTGGGTCGTAAGGAAGATGTTTTTCAATTTAAATACTGAAAATGAGCTTAACAGATAGGTAAAAAAGGATTTTCTTCTCCTTACATTAGTATAGCTTGCATTTTGTAATTTCTTCCATTGTATTCCATTGCATATTGATTTGAAAGCAACTGCACAACTTGATATTAAAAATTGCTGACCTACTTATCCATCATTAAAATTTTTATTATTACAGTCGAACCTCCATATATCGAAGTAGCAAATTGTCGGAAAAAAAAATCGATATATAGAAATTTCGATATATAGAAAGGACCTCAGTTTTTTGAAAATTACTCCGGAAACATTGAAATTAAAGCAAAATTTCACACATGAAACTCCATTACTAATATATAGGCTAATCATATTTGATGAAAGTTAAGAATTAAAAATGAACTAATATGAAAAATTTAATGAATATTATACATACTTATTGAAAAACTAATCCAAAGAGTAGTTGCAATGATCACATTCTTTTAAAAAAACTGCGAATATCTTGCTGAACAGTCTGTTTTACAGAAAGTTCATCAAAAAAAGGTTCACATTTATACAGTCCACTAAACAAAATCAAATTGAATTGGCACAGCACTAGTTAAAACAATTTTCGCTGAAACTAATCATGGAGAGAGGAATCACCACCAAACAAAAGGGGTAGATAGAAACTGGTTTTGCTACAGGACAGGTTGCATCCAAAATTCGAAAACGACGGGGGAGGGGATAATCCGGGAATTCCAGAATGGACAAACGTGTTTGTCCACTCCAGGGGTCCACACTTTATCTACAGCTGACAGTGGGGTTTGCAGTGACCTTTTCTGACGTTCCCTTTTCTCCTGACTTTCATCTTTCGTGAGGTAAAATGTCTAAAAGCGGAATAAAATCTCCAATTACACTTCCAAAAAAATTCGATATATGGAGATTTTTTCGATATATAGAAACAGTTTTTCTATGTAATGAACATGTGAATTTGCTAGAAGTTCGACGTATGGAAAATTTCGATATATGGAAGTTCGATATATGGAGGTTCGACTGTAGTTATGTCATTGATTAATAAGGGAGTAAATTATTAGTTATTGTATTTCTTCATTTAAGCTTTTCTTTTATTGATAATACATTTTATTTGTGTTTAATTTTTTTGATTTTTTTTTTTTTTTTCACTGAAATTGCTCAGTGAGTTCAAACTCAATTCATTAGTATTCACCATAGTAATAAATACTAAGTCATCAGTATTCATTTACAATAATAAATATAAATGCATAACAACATACATATGTTCTTGAAAGAAAATATAATATTTAATTTATCTTTGTTGTGTGTGTGTGTGGAAAAATTGCATTTCATAAAATAGTACGTATTTTTTTTTTAATAATTAATTTTTTAAAAAACGTTGTTTCTTAAGGATTTTAATGTTTTTCAATAGAATCTAACTCTCTAATTAGCTACATGGTTACTTATTGGTATAAATTAAGCTCTTTAAGACAAGCTATAAAATGTTGCAACTCAATGTTAATATTTAAAAGTTTTTGTTGCTGTTGGAAAAATAAAAGATTTTAGAAAAGTTTATGCTGTTTATATTATAATATATAAAATATATGTTATATATTAATGTTATACATCATCTTCCAATGTGCCCTTAAGATTTGATCTTGATCTTGGTTTGCCTAGTATCAGATTTTAATGACGTTATTCATGAATGTTTTTTTGGTGCTAATTATTTATGTAAAATGACTAGAGTTTAAAAAAGGAATTGTTTGCAGATTGAATTTCTGCTACTAAAATTTAATACATGTCATATGTTGAGAATTTTTAAACTTTTTTCATGAATATATTTTAAAATTATGTTAAGTATGACAAACAATTTTGTGTCATTTATAAAATGTGCAATGAGTTCATTACATCTCAAATTTACAAGTGTATGATAAAAATATCAGTATATTTCAAAGAATTCGCTTATTATCCATTTTTCATTTTGATGGGAACTTTTTTATCCAATTTCAAAGGTGGGAATCTAACTTTTTTAAAATCCAATATTGCTTATTCATTTCCAGTTTCGGGCTATATATGTCAAATTTGCTTAAATGTAACTCGCGAGAGGTCGTGCAGGGTCAAAAACGACCCCAGCGATTTTTGTTTCCATTTCTTGGAATTTCATAGCCAGATAATGAAACCATCTTTTCAGTAACTGCAATTGTCTCCTTGATTGATGTGAGGGTGTGGTTGAAATTTTCTTAAAACCCTTTCCATTCTTGCAAAAAAGGTGATCTTTTGCTGGCACTGGGGTCGTTTTCGACCCTCGTTCGAGCGCTCGTGTGACAAATAACGGCGCGAGTTCTCAGGAGTTATAGATTGGTGGATTCAAAATATCCACCCCCTTCTCTAAAAATTCTGCCATCTACTCTGTTGCATTCAGTTTTAAGAAAGAAATGTAAGATCAAGGTGTTTTTTTTAAGGCGCAGATATTTGTTAATTAGCTGTTTTCAGAGCCAGAGTTTTTTTTTTAAGGCGCAGATATTTGTTGATTAGCTGTTTTCACTTTTGAATATGTTTGAGTCTTGTCCTTATATAACAAATTTGAAGTGACTTAATGAAAACTTGGTTATACTGTAATTTTGTCATAAAAAGTACTTGATTAATTCATAGTAAAATCTGAAAAGTAGTGAGCAACAAATCTTTTTCTGAAAAAAAAAAAATATATATATATATATTTTTACTAACCAAGATCTAAATAACTTCGCTTTTTCTTTGCAGTGTTAGACATTGCTATTTTTTTAACTGAATATTTTTTTCTGACTTAGCTTGTTCTTTTTTATATCTTATTGAATGCTTTCATTCCAATTCTCATGAAAAAAAT
Source organism: Uloborus plumipes (assembly GCA_038373865.1). Classification (NCBI taxonomy): domain Eukaryota; kingdom Metazoa; phylum Arthropoda; class Arachnida; order Araneae; family Uloboridae; genus Uloborus; species Uloborus plumipes. Next base: position 68,721 of record JAXGGA010003957.1, on the reverse strand, counting down.
AGTGAGAGTTCAATGTCTCAATATGAGCCAAGTGCAGGTGATAGGGATTTTAAGAGTAATTAATTATTCTTTTTTTTTTGTCAAGTTTTGCCAGAGTTTTATGTCATTCATTTGTTTTTCAAAGGTATTTTGTTATACCAGTAAAAGAACTTTTTATTTGGCTATTAATGAACAATTTTAATTTTCCTACTAATACTAGGGGGGCATCAACGTCATAGCTGTAAATTTGTTATTTATTATACAACTTTGCTATAAACGGGCGTGAAAGTATTTTTAATGAATTATTTTTAAAAAATCACTTAAAAATCAACCTTGTCTCCTATCATTAAAATCATGAGTTGTTTATGTGTAGAATTCATTTGTACTTATTTCATATTAAAGGTTGTGCTTTACTAAAATGATTGGAAAACTTTTTGTGTATACGTACTTGACGATATTGCTTCTGTTACAATTTGAAAGTTTTATTTTTCTCTGATTTCGATATTTTGTATTGTGAAGATACTTTTCCTTTGCTTTACTTAAGAACAATAAATGCAAATTTTACTTTTATGTTCCAAAACAATCTTGAGTTTATTTTTTTTAGTTATCTTATTGTTATGTTTAAGTAAAAAGGAAATTTTATGCAGGTTTTAACATTTGCATGCTCATTGTATATTAGAACATACACCTTGAGACCAGATGTTTTGAAATTTAATTTTTCTCTGTATGGATATTTTCACTGAGGAGTTAACCTCATGAACATGTACAAAGATGTTTGGAATATATTAGTATTCTTGAAAAATTAGAATACTTTAAAAGAGCAATGTTTGAAGAATACAAATTGCACAACTTGAACGTTGACATAAATATTTCACAGCATTAAAAGTAATTCAGATACCCAATATCTGTGTTTTTTCTTGAGCTAGTTTGCTGACTGCATATATTAAAAGAATCTGGAAATATTCATCATTACCACTTCATTCTACTTAACTTATTTATTTTTACAATAATACTGGAACAATTATTTTTCATTTAAATGCATTAAATGCTGTCTAATATTTGATTTGCTTGAGAGTGCTGTTCTTTTTTTTAATGTATTATGCAGAGCTTTTTTAACAGCACAATTTTCTGTTTACTACTGAGAAGTGGTTTATGGGTAATTATGCTTTATAACATTCAGCATTTTAAGTACTCTACAATATTTTTATTTGTTTTTAAAAAACCTTGCAATATTTCTACCAGAAAAGGGGGGGGGGGATAGCTATGTGATACCATAAAATATTTCATAATTTATGGATGCAGTAATTAGTCCATCAAATGAAAATATTAACATTTTCTTCAGTTCTGATTTAACCATCTTTTAGGACATGCTTTATTCTACACTAGCCGTACCCGCACGGCTTTGCCTGTGGTATAAAATTAAAAGGTCATTTGGCAATAAACTGATATTGCAAAGAGAATACTCAGTTTTAGTTGTGATTCAATTATAATTCCTTAAAACTATGATATACAAATAAGCCAAAAGAGAAAATAAGAACAGTTTTGTTGCTTACAGAAACCAACAGAAATCTTATCAAAGTTAGACAGAAGAAGGGAGTCTTCTCTCCTAGCTTTAAAAACAAAATAATGCATTTTTTGAAATGAAACATTTTAGAAAGAACGTTGCAATACCACAATTTATACGATATTTTTATAACTTACCCAGTTTTATTTCCTTAAAAATGAGAAAATAAAACCAAACGACTTTTTCAATAGTTAAAATGTTTCATTTAACTCAATTTAATAAGGATTGGAGCTTGGATTGCTACAAAAACAATTACATTTTAAAAATTATTAAGGGAAAAAGAACGAAACAAATAAAAGATATAAAAACGTAACCATGGTAACAACATTGAAAAGTTAATTTCCGTTAATGAAATAATTCATTTCATCTTTATTTTCAAATTTTATTCTCCAGCTTAATCACTTAAAATCGCTTGGCTTACTCAAGGCATGTCTTGAATTCCGGGATTCTATAAACAATTATTACATCTATTCTAATGCTCGTAGAACCTTCAAACTGACATCATTTTTAGCAGAAGATTCCAAGCTTTCGAATAACATAAGACTTAAAACTGTGTACAAAATATTTCTACCCCATTTTATTTTCTTTGGATGAAAAATGAGCTAAAAATTAGAATATAAAAAGAACAGAATAGAATTTTTGAAAAAACGTTCGTAGTGCACACACCCATGATACAAAGTAATTTTGTGCTAAATTTTATGAAAATCGATTACGCAGGTCACGGACAGACAGAAAGAAAGACCCACCTTCAGCTTTATTATTAGTAGAGATAGAGATGTAATACACTGCCAACTCTGTCATTCCATCCAGAGACTGCAGTTTTGTGCTTGTTGTGTTAGCACTCATCAGTCTGGCAGCTGCAACCTAGGCAGGCACGCTGGGCTGCATCTAGAGGCAGATATCTGCCTCCAGCTTAGTTTTTTCCTATTACAGATTGATTAATGCAAATAAGCAAGAAACTAGTCTTAGGATAGAATGGACGAATTGGGGTGCATTGCACATATTTCTGTCTTAGCCATGCATAGGGGTGGAAATCGGGCCCATCATTTTAAGTTTTTCCGGGGGGGGGGGTGTCAAAGGATGTTAGGACAATGAAATTTCATTTTAAAACAACAAAAATCACGTCGACTTATATGTGAATACATTGATTTCTCAAAACCGTGGGCGGGGCAATTGATCTCCTAAAATGACAGCCTGGCATAAACTTACTGCTTTATGCTTGATTCTAGTCTGAATCCCCATCTTGCCAACATACATTGTTTGAATTCATTATCACGAAAGAATTATCTGTAGATTTTTATCAAAAGCATTTATATGATTTCTTTTCTTTTTTTTTTTGAGGCGAGCGGGACATTCCTAAAAGTATAAGATCTCTCATGTAACACCAAAAATAGTTAAAACTTAATTATCTTACGGATAATTATAAACAATCAATTATTGAGGAAAAGTGCCCAATTTTTTTGTTATGATACTTTCAGTCTTTAAACATGGTTATATTATGAATAAATCAAATCAACCAATGAACTTTTGAACACAGGTGTGCAATTTTTTAACATTGTAGGGAAATGAAGATTGTGAGGTATTGTTGATGTCACATTTTTGAAAAGTAGTACAGTAAGCTCTTATTTTGCTTGTTAGGAAACAGACAGCAAAAAAAAGTGATGTATCTAAAAATGCAAATAGCAGAAGTCATAAAAAGTATTGATTAAAGTAGCATCTTAGTGAATGACATGTGAACCTACAAATGATTAGTTTATTATCATATTTGAACAATTTTATATTTAAAAACCAAAAAAGAAATTGGTGTATCAATCTCTTTTGAAATAAAAAAAAAAAAAAACTATTGCGTTATGGCGGAATATGAATTGAAAGTTTCAACATAAACTGCAGCAAACTAAGTGTATAGAAACATGCCAATTTTGTTCATTGATTTGAAAAAAATAAATGGAAAAAAGAAGAAAATACTTTTCCTAAGAAATGACATCTAATGAAAGGTAAACTTTTTTTTTACATGTAGTTTTTCAGAAAACGGAGGAAGAGTGCAAAAAATCCGAAACAGTGATATCACAAGTTTAACAACCAAAGCAGTAAGAAGAGTCTATGATTTTTTTTTCTAACATTAAATAAATCTTATTTTTCATCAGTAAGAAGGGGAAGGACTAACAAAAATGGATGCAAGGACTTCATGAAGGCCACAGATTGGACCACAATAAGCTACACCATAGAAATGTTTTTTGTTTGCTCTTTTGATAGCATTGAATTGGGATGGGGAATAAATGTTGTGATGCAATCAATAAGCAGTTGAAACCTAAGTAATGTAAGATTAAATAAATTTTGGTATTGTTAATAGATTAGTTCATATTTCTTTTAAAGGACAAACAAATCTGTAGTTAAGAAAATATTTAAATAATTGCTTCATTATAGGGTTTGGAGCTTGAGACGTCCAAATTGGTTTGGACAGGACAGGTGGTTTTACCCTTGGAAACTGTCCACAAGTACGCTAAATTACAAAAGCTAAAAAGATCTAATAGAATCAACATGTATTTACTGTAATATTAGTAACTCATAAATATAAATATTACTTAGTTGTAATTAATAAATATTTGATAACATTTTTTTCTGAAAAGTTGATGCTAAAAACTTAACTGAAAAAGAAAATTCGTTCTAATAACAAAAAAAAAAAAAAAAAAAAACTTAAAATAAAATTTCCTTCTGTAGGAGTTTGTAGTATTATGAAAATGAATTTGCATAACTACCAAAGTAACTTATTTCAGTTCTATTCACATTTCAAAAGAAAGCTTTTAAAAGTAATTATTAAGAAGAAAAAAGCAAAAACATTTTTTTTTTTTTTTGATGGTTTTTCCAAGATGTTCTCCATGGTGCCTGAAAAAAAAAAAATCTTTAAATTGTAGACTGATAAACAATAAATAGATAATAGACACTTATAGTTCAAAACTAGCATTTTTCTTTTTTTTTCATTTATATATTGTATGATGGATTTTTCAATTAGGATAAACAAAAATTATAACAAGTTGATAACTTTTATTAAAAAAAAACAGTAGTATAGTCTTCAGTAGATAGATATACGGTCATTTAGTGTCAGAGCATGAAATAGGCACTATAATTATTTCATTAGTTAATAGGTAAGACAAGAAAAATTACACCAAAGCTGGTTTTCAGTTGAAAAACTCTCATTACTGCATTTATGTCAATTATTGCACTATATTTTGAGCAACCCTATTTGCATGTCTTTGCAAAAAGTTTTACTAGTGTTAAAAGCAAAATTACTTAAAACTCATGAGAATGAAATGCAATTTTTAATGAGTAATTTTAATTTCTATATATTTAGATTAAAATCAGATTTATAAGTTGAACATATTTTCAAATACATATTTGAATGTTCAAAGTTTAAATTTTTAATTATTAAAATGATTCTTTAACAGATTTTATTCTTTGATATTTGTTTGCCTAACACAATTTCACTAAAATTCAGTTTTGGACACTTTTGAACAGGACGGTCTAAAACCCTAGTTGGACGGTTTAAAACCCTAGTATCCGAAACCTTGCCAACCCTACTTGATAATTAAAAGAAACCCCTCACATTTAAGAAGATGGTTTCCTTTCTTTTTGACTGTAAAAGAAGTCTCTAACAGTTATTTTTGAAGTTTTACAATGACATGGTAAAGTAAAAATTTAAATATGAATACTTAAAGGAAAGTAAAATTTCAGGTCTGTAGATCTTTGTATTATCTAAGGGCAGATCCAAAAATTTTTCAAGGGAGGGGCGATTGATTTTTTTGCTTACCCTTAACTATATACCTAGTTTACAAATGCTGACCACAAGTATTTCAGTCTTCGATATTGAAACGTTTCCCGGGGAAAGTATCAAACTTCCAATTCCCTAACATCAAAAATAGTTCAAAAATGTATTTTTTAAATTCAAAATTGAAAATTTACTGAGGGAGAGTCTCTCAAGGGAGGGGCAATAGCCCCCGTTGCCTTGGTATTCTCCTGTGGGGTACCCATTCTTACAAGAGTAATGGAATCTCCCTCTGAAGAATGAGGTGCCTCCAACAAATTTATACCCTCTCAAAACTTCCTCTATTTCAAATTTCAATGTCACATCCTGCACCATGAACTCCCTTGAGGGGACCCCTATCAAAAAACATTTTTCTTAAGTAGATAATTAAAAAAGTTTAGCCTCAAACAACAGTGCTTTGTCGTGTAGAACTAGGAACGTTTTGATTTACTTTGGTCTGTCACAACATAATTGAAGGATAATTTTTTGATTATATCTTCCAACAGACTAATTCATAAATTTTGAAATCAGCATAAAAAACTTGATAATTTATTTACAGCAATTGAATACAAGGATGTGTAACATTTTTTTTAACTCAAAAAATACATAACCTAATTCTTAAATGTTGATAGCAATAATATAAATATTTTTTAGTACTTATCTGTTAGTCATGCGCAGGCAAAAAATAAAAATTGCCGATGTTACTAAGCGAAGCGAATGCTTTGTTTCAAATGAATTCAGAGAGTATGACGTCAAACATTCTCCTTAAGGTTATAAGAAAAGTTTGGCAAAATTCTACATTATTTGATGATTTTTTGCTTGTGCCTGGCTAACGGATAAGTACCGATTTTTTTAACTTGAAATGTAAAAAAGAAAAATTTAATACAATGGAAAATTTGGATCTATTTCTTTGTGCCAAGCATGGAGTCCACCGACTATATCTTTCCAAGCACAACTTTTAATCATTTTTTTCAATATCATAACAGCTTTTTGTGAATCATTTCCTCTTCTGCACACCACATAACTTTTCTGACAGTTTTTCAATTTTATTAGATTCTCAAGTAACGAAATAGAATTTTCTAGAGTAATCCTTGGAAGAGGGATACTGATAGAACCTGGTAACTGACAGATATCTATTTCATTTGAAGGACGAACATCTATTAAAATATGTGGAATTTGTTCTTCTATTAGCTGTTTATATTCAAAGCAAGTTATGCGATCTTCATCTTCTAATAGCTTCAAATCATTGTCTTTATCTGTAGCTGCCGAGCCACAAAACAACTCGTAATCAATTAGCTCTTTAATTTCTGGCTGTTCTCCACATAGTTTACAGTCTAATTTTTTATTACGCATATTTATAACTCTAATATCCCCCGTAAGACCATCAAAAATGAGCATTTTTTTATTATAAGATGGATTCAAACCAACTATTATTTTTATTACTTCGAGAGCTTGAAAGCAGCCAATGATGCCAGTAATTGCGCCAAGCACACCTCCTTCAGAGCAGTTTGTGACAGTACTAGCAGGTGGGGGTTCAGGGAATAAGCAACGGTAACATGGTCCTCCTTGGAAATTATACACGGTCAATTGGCCTTCCAATTTTAAGGCAGCCCCAGAAACTAAAGGTTTTCCATACAGTACTGCAGAATCATTCAATAAATATCTAGTGGGAACGTTGTCAGATGCATCAACTACTATATCATACTTGGGAATGATCTCTTTAACATTACCACTGTTTAAAAGGATTGGGTACATTTCACATACTAAAGAAGAATTAATTGATTTTACAGAGCTCATGAAAGAGGCACACTTTGAAATTCCGATAGACTTTTCAGTGTGAGCGATTTGACGGTGTAAGTTGTTGACGTCAACCTTATCATGATCAACTATACCAATTTTTCCGACACCAGCTGCAGAAAGATACATTCCAACTGGACAACCCAAGCCCCCAGCTCCGACAATAAGAACTGAAGCATTTTTTAGAGAAATTTGGCCTTTTGTTCCTATCTCAGGAAGAATTAACTGTCTGGAATACCTTGAAATGTCAGTAGCAGTAAGATTCTCATACTTTTTAAAAGGCCCTTGGTTGTCAGATCCTTCTGAATTACATGAATCTGTACTCAACTTTGACTTCAAATGCATTATTTCTTCATCTTTTGCAGAAATTACATCCCTTAATTTCTGCAATTCCGCAGCCATAGTTTCGATATCTAAGCTCATGCTTTTCTGTCATGTAAACAAACAGAAACTTCAGTTACGGTCAGAAAAAGCATTAGTACTGACCTTTTTTAAATTTTTCTAACTAACTTGTAAAACCAAAGCGCAATTTTCACCGTCAGAAAGAGCATAAGAAATAAAATTTGTTAAAAATCTTACGATATTCTTGGAAGTAGCAACTGCATTTCAAAAAACTAAGCTTTTACACTCATTTAAAGGGTATTGTCCGAGTCTTCCATGCATTCAGTGCTCCATGATGTCCGCTTCAGCTTTATGCGGTTAACAGCTAATTCGTGACATCATTTGTCGTACCGATTTAGGTGTGACTTTTGAGAAATGTTACCAAAATCAAGCTAAACTCTTCAGGTACAGGTTGCTTAGTTTTTTTCTTAAAGAAAAATTCTAATATTTTAGTGTTTTCCATGTTTCTTTGAAGTGCAGCTCTCAAAAACCCCGTGACAGGAAAAGCCTATGCCCATGGTTTAAATTCCCTTGCAGCGCGTTCTCAATGTCTTTTAAGCGTCAAAAATACCGGTCTCGCCCAAATTATTTATGTAACTATCCTGTATGCACGGTTTTCTTATTTTTTGAATATTTAGTACCTGCTTGCAACCGACTATTAATGCTCTTAGTTATTTTGAGGTGTAATTTTGTAACAAGCACCTATTTTTCTCTATCTTTGCAAGTTAGGGAGATTTAATAATTATAAATTACTAGTCTGAAGATTGTTATCTCTTCTTTTTATCAAATGCATTTTAAATACTTAGCAAGAGTCATCTTCATTATGGAATCAAGCATTTAGTGGCAGACTAATTGAGATATTTTAAAGGATATCGTTAATATTTTGACCTATTTTTCAGTAACTCTCTTTTCTTCAATTTTTTATTAATTTATTTAGCACCACAGTTGAGCGCTTTTTATTATCTTTAGGTTTCCATAATCTGCAGACGTTTAATTGCTTTCAATTTTTATTTTTTTATAAATCAAATTACCTAGAATTGTGGTAATATCTTGGTAATTGAATATCTTTAAGCAATTTTTCAAAATTTGTTTTTTCTCCCCTAAAACACTTTTGTTTAAATTTTGACTTGTATAATATTTATATTGTGTGTATTATTGTACTTTTTTATCTTTATTTCATTTCTTTTAACTATTATTATTTTTAATTATTTGTCATGTTTTAAACATTGCTATTATCTTTCATTTGGATCATTCTTCAAGTTACCCCCCCCCCTCTCAATACTGGGCATTTAACAGTCTTAAGGAACCATGTAGTACTATTTTTTTATCAGTGGATAATTTTTTCTTCCCAGATATCAAGGCAAAGACTGTTTAATACGTAAAGTTTAAATTCAACGTTAAAAATGCACAAATATGCAGGTATACTGCAGACACGTGTTTCGGGGCTACAAGGAGCCCCTTTTTCAATGCAAGAAGTGCGAGCTTTAGGATGAAGAGTCGAAGAAGTTCTCGTATGTCTTGATTTGCTTTTACAGGAACCTCCTATTACCTGGAAAGGGGGAGATTCATACCCTGTAGACTACCAGTCCTTATATTGATTTTGAACGGCAGAACTTATAAAATTTAGAAATTTTCAGGAGGATTTCTGAGATTTTAGCTGAAAAGTGATTTCAATTTTTTTTTTTTTGAAAAAATCCTTCAATTTAAATCATGAATAAATTCACTGATTGAAATAGATTGATTTACGTCCTGAGTAAAATTAAAAAAGAATTAATGTGCAGTTACATATAATGTGCATTGTATTTAATAGGAAACATTTTTAAGTTGTGTAATGAATGAACTTTATTTCAAAGTAATTCTGACTTTTTTTTAACTCTTCTAAAATTTTGTTTTTACTTTCAGATCACATAACATCAAGTTCCGTAGCAACATTTCTACAATTGCAAAGAACCAAAAATGAGAGCACACAGCTTTGATTAAATTGTTTTTAACTCTAATCAACAAATTTCCCCTTCTAAAAATCATTACTATTTTGCTATGTTTCAAAGTTCTTATCCAGCATCATGGTTCATCAGCAGCCAACTTCCCAAAACTCCATTCCTTTTTACGTACGGCGATTTTTCATTACTCTCTGTCGACCATCTCACAGCTTTTATGCCACTAACGCAACATCATCCATTGCTCGGAACTTCACAATTGGCATTTGATGTTCCCCACATGAAAAGAATTCCAGTCAATAGTTTAATGCAGAATGTAGAAACAATGAACAGTTACCTGCCTTTCCTGAGAAGACGGAATGTCAACCTGTCTTCCTTGGATAGACAATGTTCAAAAGAAAGCTTAACTGAATCCTTGCACACAGACAGTGGGGTGTCCAGTTCAAGATCTTCAACTCCTTCGTCTGTTGAAACTTCTGAAAGCAATGATGTTAAGAGCAGAATATCTCCTCGTGGCACAACAGCCGCTAACATGAATGGCTCTCGGTTAGTATCTTTCTCTCCTCGAAAATAATTTGTACGGTTCAAATTCAAAGTATAGTTTGATTGAATCATAAATGATCTTAAACAACTGTGCTATTCTTATTTTCTTCCTCTTCTATAAAATAGAAGTCTCATAATACCATGTACTAAATAAAATTTTAAAAACATTTTTCAATGTAAAAATTAGGAACGACTGATAAGTATAGAAATTTTTTTGTTGATTAAATGATCAGAGCTCTGTTATATTTGATTTGGTCGAATGTAAATGTAGGCAATTTATTGTAGGGCAGTAGGCAAAACTGTTCACATGATTTAGTCTGATTTTTAATGGGAAAAATCTTATAAAGTAATCCAATTGTTCAAAATTTTTTTTTAAATGATTTAAAGTTACAATGAGTTTTTAACTAAGCTGGTATACAATGTACACTTCCAAAAACTTGTTAGTATAGAATCATTTGTTGATTAAATGTTTCTGTTAGCTTTATTTGCTAAAAGAAATATTGCATTTCTATTTAAACCTGTTGTTGTCCAATATGTTGACGATGTATAGGCAAAGAGGCGGTTTACTCTGGGTACACCTCAAGAGGATCAAAGGTTTTATAAAAAAAATATTGCTATCAAATGCAGGGCTGGATTTTTGTACAAGCTGAACAAGCTACAGCTTAGGGCCCTGCTTTTTTAGGGGTCTCCAAATCCCCCCAAAAATCATTATTTATTCCTGAAAAAAGAAAAATACATGAAAAAAAAATTCTACAGTGAGTCTTGAATATTTCAAATAATGTAGTTATGAATCTTGAATTTTAAAATTTTAAAACAAATGTAGGGGGGATGCCAAAATAGGCCTAATGCAGTCTTTTGCTACATCATGCATCAAAAATAAAAGATCATGGTTCTCATGTTTCTGTGACACATATTGATTGAGACAGACATTTTCAAAATAGACTCGGCACCCTTCAAAATGCCGTTGAAATTTGAAATGCGAAAATTTTCTCGAATCCAATACTTTCTTCTATATATTAGGTATAGAAGAAAGGACAAACTATCACTAGGGATGCACCGAGTAGCACTTTGGCCGAGTACCGAGTACTAGCCTTTCACTGCTCGGCCGAGTACCGAGTACCAACACTGAATTCGAATATGAAGAGATGTTAAAGAAAGAGATGGAGTCTTTCTTTTCTGGAGAATTACTAAATAGAACAGTCCTTTTGCCTGGTGGAAAAAAATAAAAAAATGTTTCCTATCTTATGCAAACTAGCAAAAAAGTTTCTTAGTGCACCTTCAACACACTAGTTGAAGGTGCACTAAGAAACTTTTTCGTACAGCGAGAGAGTTTTTTCCGAGACATATTATATTTGCAGCAGTCTGAGGAATAAGCTATCACCAGAAATTGCTGAAAGATTAGTTTTTTTGCACCATAATTTAAGATACAATAATTTCAATTATTAAAATATTTTGCTGGTATTTTCCCTTTTTTTCTTTAAATATTAGACAACCTTTTTCTTACCCTAATAAAAATGACTTAATTTTACTTCTCTGTGTTGTTATCACTATGCCACAAGTTTGAATCTGCAAAACCATGGTTTTAAAAATTCGTAATCTAAATTTTTAAATAATTAGAAATATATTGGAATATGATTGAAAGTTTCTTTTTAATGATTTTATTAATATTCATCTTAAGGATCACTTGGACTTCCTGACCAAAGGTAAGTTCCCCTACACCAATATGCAATATGAAAAAGTTAATTACATTTGTACATTCTTAGTTAATTTGTATACTGATTTGGTATTATAACTTTTTAATTAACTTATACGTAGAATTCAGTCATATTTTATTAATATATAAATTGTAAATGATTGCATTATATATTTGCATATTTTTAATTATTGAAAAATGTGTCTTGAACTGTTCAATTTTCTACAACTACTCTGTGTCGGCCGAGTACCTGATCCAAATTTAGCAGAGTGCCGAGGACTCGGCAAATTGGCCGATTAGGCCGAGTACCGAATAATTATCAAGTACTCAGTGCATCCCTAACTATCACAATTCAACATGTGTACTCTTGCCTATTAAACTATTCACACTAAATTTATTTTCTGGCATTTTTCATTAAACTTATTTTTGAACATATTGTTTTTCTTTTCTTGCTTCGAGTATTTTCATATTGAATTGTTAGATGTCATTTTTTAATATTGCTTTCAAGTCTTTCATATAATATAGTGAAGTTCATGTTTATATAGGAATAACTCAGATCACAACAAATGTTTCCATGGACAAAATTTTCGCCCTTTCCAAAATAATCAAAGACAAACATCCAATTCAAGGAGCCCTACCAATTCAAGGAGCCCTAGCATTCCAAAAAGATATCTTAAAAGTGGTAAAGATGAATGGTTTAAGGTGAGCATTCCATGTGGCAAATTTTACAAATGTTTCAATATAACAAAAGCTTCTAAGGTTTCTATTCTGAGTGGATTTCTAATTTATGCATTCTTTGGTTATGTAATTAACTGAATGGTTATTATATATAAGAACTGGTAGATAGCAAATTAAGGCTGTTCAGTTAAGTATATATAGATATGTTATGCAGGGGAGAAATCTTTTTACCAAGTAGACCACATCAAAATTTAGGACTCCTTGGTAATAAAACAGTCTTCTGGAGCTTGTTTTTTTTTTTTTTTTTTTTTTTTTTTTTTTTTTAATGCAATAAATAAAGTTAAAATCAATAGCCAATGTGCTTTTTGACATTTTTGCATTAAATTATCAAATGAAATTTTCTTTTCATAATTTGTTCAGTTTTTCTGTAACTGTGAGCTTCTAGAAAGTACAATTAAATGTTTTAGGATTTTTTTTTGTAAGGAACTTTTGAAATAAGTAACATTTTATATTAGGTCGAAGTGTACTAAAATTGATTGTTCGTTGTTAATGTTCTCCATGAGTCGATGCTTATAAACTTAATGAAGCAAGTTTCTTAAAATAAATATCAGGGATGAAAATCGTCCGCGTATCCAAGATTTTTCGCTTTTTGTATATTTTCTTTCTTTCCACGATCAAAAAATTAATGTTGCATTAAGTTAAAAAAAAAAAAAAAAAAAAAAACTCATTATTTAAATAAAGCTTAAAATAAGTTGATTTAAAGCAGTAGAGGTTGAAATTACTTTCAAATTCCGAAATAATGGAAATGTTTTTAGGATGTAGCAGGATTGAAACCTGCTACATCCTATGACATGCACTTGTGGATGACATGCAATTATCAGCAAACGATGCACTCTATTTTGGCATGCTGCCAAAAACATAAATTGGCGTTGTTGAAGGTAGAAAAAAAGAAAATTCAGCTAAAATATTATAGATCAGAGTCAAAAAATCTTAAAAATTCATCAAAATTCCAAAGATCAAACAATATTAGCTACAGAAATAATTCTTGAGATACACAAATCTAATCTAAAAGTGCAATCCAGGGTGCCAATGATTTAAATCAGTTGATTTAAATCAGTGATTTAAATCGCGATTTAAATCAGTTGATTTTTTAAAAAAAATCATTGATTTAAATCACTTTTTATTTTAATCCTTAAAAAATTCTCTTGGACAAGCCAATTTCATTATTTTTACCATTTTCGTTTAGAACTTTGATTTTCATCTAATAAATGGAAAAGTAATCCTACTTATCCCCCCTCCACAGATGCTGGAAGGTTGCAGTCCAAATAATATGTATGTATGCACAAATAGTGCTATTTGTTGTCCAATACGTGAAATAAAGAAAATACATGCAGGTGCAGGGCAGTTGTTGCAAAGAGTGAATTGAGGGGGGAGGGACATGATAGAATGTGTTTGATATACTTTCAGTGAAAAGAAAAAACAAAAACAACCAAACAGAAGATGAATTTTCTATGCCTTGCATTAGCAACTGGGAGGGGGGGGGGCAGTCTTTATTAGTGGCTGAAATGGAACATATTCCAGCTTTACAAAACAAAAGCAAAATAAAGAGAGGAAGGGGGGGGGGGCTGAATGAAGTGAGGATTGGGTTGAGCTTCCTGCCCCATTTAATTTTTATCCTAGCTAGTAGACAGGATTATTTTTAGATTGGCTCCTAAAACTTTTTCCTGGGTTTCTTACTGGTAAAACTTTACTTCAAAGGTGTTTTTGTATTTTTAAAAACTTAAAGGTAAGTTGTTCATAAATAAAAATTAATTAATAATTGAAATTTCTAATTTAAAAAAAAAAAAATCAGATTTAAATAAAAAAATTCCGATTTTTTTAAAAAAATCATTGATTTTTTTACACCCTGGTGCAATCCCCCCCCCCCTCCTACTTTTTTTTCCCTGCATTGTTCTGGATGACTTAAAAAAGAAATAGGGAAAGAGCATTTTTGAGGTTTTTTTTAAAAAATAAAGATGCCTACAATCTACAAGTTTTACTTTAGATTTCACAGCAAAAATTAAGAGGAGATTTTGCATAAAGTTTAAAAAAAGCTATCAAAATTTTAAAAGCCGTGCAATTTGTCCTCTTTTTTGACTTTGAGCTGTTTTCATCCCTGAAATATGTATTTACTGTTTTATTTAACTAATGCACAAAATAAGAGTAAAATGTTTACTGGTGTTGACCTAACATTTTTCCTTGTATCTTGCAATTTCTATTTTTTAGTACTTGCTACTGCTTTTATTTTTTAAACAGCTAGCTTATTGCTTTCTAACATTTTTTAATGAATCTGACTGCTTGTTGAGCATAAAAGTATTTCTTATAGAATCCATGATAGATTGTTGTATGTATTTTTCTTTCATTTCAGTGCTCTGTAGATATTTGGGAACATTATCTTAAAACAAAACAAAAAGAGGACATGTACTTTAAGAAAATGGCTCTTCGAAGTGCTGTGCACTCACTTTTGTGTCAAATATTTCCACGTAAGTTCTCTGTATTGCGTTGATTTCAAATTTGAGAAGTTTACATTAGAAGTGTTTGAGTTTGATTATTCAAACTGAAGATTTGAGTTAATTATCTTTATATATAAAAATGAATGTACCTATGTATGTATTTATGTATCTAACATGCATAAAACATGTATCATATCAGTTAAATTAAGAGCTCAAAGAAGGAATTGCTCCTTCATTAAAGGAGCAAATGGTAAAAATGGTAGTAAGAATTCTTTCAGACAATTGAACATCAAGTGATTGGTTGGTTTCGCTTCTGAAAATCGAATAAGCAAAAATTCCAATAAAAAATGCCTAAGAGGGCTGCCTGAAACTAAGCAGTGTGACTTCGAGTTGATGAAAAAAAAATTCCATTATACAACATTTACAGCAATTCGGGACTACCCAAAAATTTTGACATAAGTGGGAATTCGAGTGAAGCAAAGTCGAGGTATCGAGAGTAAACTATAACACATTTAAGTTTGATTTCATGTTGTCATTCACTCCAATTTAACTGACCACTTTGTCACAAAAAATACATACCTTCTTGGATTTTGCATGTTTCATCTAACAGGGATGGACTGGGGTGCTCCGGAGGGCGGTGGACACAAACTCTTAAGGGCGCCATATATATATATATATATATATATATATATATATATTAGTGTTCACGTTTTTACGAAGAAAATAAATACAAAGCGTTGAGGCATTTACATGTCACACAACCTCTTGAGCCATTAGTTCTAAATTTTAGCGCTCAGTATGTAAGGTTATGTTTTATTTTTTTTTTCTGAAAAATTATCTTTACGTTACTAATTAGTTGTGGCCCTGTTAGTGAAAAGCTCATCCACCACGACAAGGTCAGACCACATCAGATGAGAAAAATCGGTTTTTAATTGTCCCGAGGCCAAAAAACCGTATAAAAAGCTACAATTAAGTCGGTTTTTAATTGTCTTAATGCCAAAAACTGTATAAAAAGCAATAAAATCGGTTTTTAACTGTCCTTCGGCCAAAAACCGCATAAAAAGCAACAATATAAACCGGTTTTTAATTGTCCTGAGGCTAAAAACCGCATAAAAAGCATCAATAGAAATCGGTTCTTAATTGTCGTCTGGCCAAAAACCGCATAAAAAGCACAAGTAAAATCGTTCATTTCAATTGAAAACCTTCCACTGGAAATGGATGCTATGATATTTGACCCTAAAAAGTTAGAAGGCGTCTCATCTCAGAACTGCTTTCGCACAACCTTTTGATAATTAAGTCTGTTGACACTGATTTCAATATGTCCTTCTCAGTGGCCATCAATACAAATGATTCTAAGTGCTCGTTAGTTAATCGCCCTCTAAGACGCGTCTTTATGACTTTTAACTTCGAAAATACTCTTTCACACGTCACTTGAATAAGCGGAATTGTTAGTAAAAATTAATAAACTTTATGCAGCTCAGTGTATTGCAGGGAATACATGTTGTATTCTGTAATTGCTTTTAAAACGCACTTAAGGCAACCTTGACATTTTGTTTCGCTGTCACATTTCTGATATTCTTCTTCATCGTCTTCTTCAGTGGAGGCATTTCCTTCTTCACTGCTATAGTCAGATGCAGCAGTAGCAGTACTAATATCAGGCCACATTTCTGCAAATAATAACAATTCCTCTTTCAATCTCCCTTTGTCCAGAGAAGGTAAAATGTCACATATTTTATCCAGTGCATTTGATGGTAGTGAATGGCAGTCTTTAAATCTTTTGGGGTCAAACCATGAAAGATCCAAGTATAAAGATTTTTGACCAGTGAATCTTTCTTCAAGTGTCTGTGCTACAGTGTCCAAGACGTAATAAAATACAGAAAAACAAAAAGTGTCTACTGCAGTGTCACCAATGTGTTCATGTTTGACTGTTTCCCCTGGCATGCTTTTTATGCTACGAATTCTTTTTCTTTGAGATTATCCTCTAAAACTATGGAAAAAAAATTGCTGCATGGAAAGGAAAGAGTCATGTGT
This sequence comes from Uloborus plumipes, assembly GCA_038373865.1. Taxonomy (NCBI): domain Eukaryota; kingdom Metazoa; phylum Arthropoda; class Arachnida; order Araneae; family Uloboridae; genus Uloborus; species Uloborus plumipes. The sequence continues at coordinate 51,827 of JAXGGA010003957.1, read as the reverse complement.
TTTTTATGTGAAGGACTTAATTACCTTTATCACTGCTTATCGCTATCAATGGGCATCAGTAGAGTAACGGGTTTCTCGGAGTCTATATGAGAAGATGTAGATTTTTACAGGTGGGGAAAAACTGCCCTCTTCCCTCGTACTTTAGGAAATAAAACGTAATTCGGGTTCTTACGCAGACTGCGCCATTGATATTGTTAGGACAATCTAATTTTAGACGATCTTGATTACTTGTTATTTGTTTTTTTTTTCTTTTCTTTTTTTTGGGGGGGTGGGGGGACCGTAACCTTTTCGAAGGGCGCATTGTCGCCCTCTGGGGATGGACACACACTGGAAGTGAAATTAAGATGTTGTTGTCCCCTCAAATTGCGACGTTTAGCAGTATTTTTTCCAGCAATATCTCTCATTTTTGGAAATTAAATTAAACAATTCAAAAAAGATACATTAAAAATCCCAGTAAAATATTGATTCTTCGTATAAACAGTGAATTGGTTGCGTATGTATTTTTATAACTAATCAAAAATTAAAAGTACAGCGGCCACCGCTTTATGAATCACGCTTGTCTGAAATAGTTTTGATTTAGTAAAACGGCTGATTTTTAATAAAGCGGCAAATTCAGTAAAGCTGCATTTTGTTTTGTTTTTGAAGTTTTGATTGATTTAGTAAAGAGGTTAATCCAAAAAACCAGTGATTCAATTTAACTGGCATCACTGAACAAACAAAATTTATTACAAAAATTATGGTTACCTTGTAAAAATTCAATTATTCAATACAACTTGAATAATATTCGATTGAAAAAAAGATCACTACCAGTTGATAAAAAAGTATGCAGTAGAACAAATAATATGCTCCAAGCTCCACTACTCCTCCATTGTGAAATGTGGGCTGGGGAATTAAACTGTAAGCTAAGTAAAGGGGGGAGGCACGATGTTTGAGGGTGCACAAGCCAGAAGAATAGCATTATAAGTTACGTAAGAAAAATATTTAAGTAGATGGGTGCGTACTTACAAATCTTGCAGGGGGCGCAACTAAGTCTATATGTACGCTACTGGTCATTTTCAGAGAGGGAGTGGTTAAAGTGCAGTTTTCGTGCAAAAACGAGGGGAATTTGGCCTTTTTTTTCGAATTTCTGGGTTTTCTTACACCTTTTGTGTAGAATGGCGTGGAAAAGAATCTCTCGTTTAGAAAAGCAGTTTTTCTGAGAATGTAAGCAATGCAGGAGAAACTAAAAGAGATAAAATTTTACTTTAAATTATTATTTTTTTTAAAGGAAGGTTAAGGGCGCCTAGCATTTCCTTTAAAAAAATAGAAAGAAAGTCAGAGGGCGCCTGCGGCCACCTAGCATTTCTTTAAAAAAAAGGGGGGCGGGTCAGAGGGCACCTAGCACTTCCTTAAAAAGAAGGAAGTCAGAGGGTGCCTAGCATTTCCTTTAAAAAAAAAAGAAAAGAAAGTCAGAGGGCGCCTGCGACCGCCTAGCATTTCTTTAAAAAAAGGGAGGGGGGGGGGCATCAGAGAGCGCCTAGCACTTCCTTAAAAAAAGGAAGTCAGATGGTGCCTAGCATTTCCTTTCCTTAAAAAAAAAGAAAGAAAGAGAGTTAGAAGCCCAGCATTTCTTTTTTAAAAAAAGTTGAGGGAGGGAGGTCAGAGGGAACCTAGCACTTCCTTAAGAAAAAGGAAGCCAGAGGGCGCCTGTCGAGAGGGCGCACCGGGACTTATCCCGGTGGGCCAGTCCATCCCTGTCATCTAACCTGTGCAACGCCGGGTATATCCACTAATTATGTATAAAGTGAATGTTTAAAAAATGTTAATGTTCTGAAATTTTTTTTTTTTTAATTGTCACTTTTATGTTACCATCATTCACCAGTTGGCATCTGACAATTCTTGGCCTGAAAACCTCTTAAACATTCTAAAAAATTTTTAATTGCGTGATTAAAGAAAGTTTAAAAAAACAGTAAAAATATATTGGTGATGAAACTAGATTCATTACTTGGTTCCATCAAAAATGTTCTGTTTTGGGTCTTTTTACTGAACTATCCTGACTTTTCTCTAGTTATGCCATTATAGTTTTTAGCTATTGAGATTACCAAGATAAATGTCTTTTCATTAGAATATGTAATATGTTGCCATTCCATCTAGCCATGTCATTACACATAGCTCTCCCCCTCCACCCCATATTTCAATTACTTTAGCTTTTTTTTTTTTTCAGTTTTTAATATGTTTTGCATAAGTATTCGACACAAGACTCTTCCAAGCTGCGACATTTTTTTTTTAATTGTTGAAATATCGCAAAAAATTCTGATTTAGTTTTTAATCAAATTTGTTGATAGTCTCTTTGTGCTAACACCCTTATTCTAAGGGGCTATTTTATTTTGAATAAATCAACAAGAACATTTTGTTATCCTAGCCTTTTTCTCATTCAAATTTGTCTGTACTGTCGTAAAGTTAAATTCAGCTTTCCCACTTTGCACTCAAGTTACTCTATACCCCACAGCACATTAAAAAAAAAAATCATAGATACTATAATCAAAACATGGCTTTTTCAGGTAATGCTGTTACTAATTACTAACATGTATTTATTCTAACATGGTGTATAATATGCTGTTTTATAGGAAGACTTTGATAAAAGTAGATTTTGAGTTTCAAATGTATATTTTGATGAAATTTAAATGAACTTGAAAAGTACAAATAATGCTTCACTTTGTTTTTGAATCATTCTAAAAAGTTCTCCTCAGGAATACCCTTATTTGATACTGAGTGGGTAATTTCTCTTTCTGTGTATTATATTATAATTATTAGCATTTAAAATGTATGTATATTTTTTTAGACTGTGGCTTAAGAGTTGTTGGATCATCTGTTAATGGCTTGGGTACTAATAATAGTGATGTTGACATGTGTCTTGTCCTTTCCCCTGCAGAGGTTTGAAAACTTTTTTTCTATTTAAAAAATATCATTTCATTTGCTTTACTTTATTGCAAAAGTATAGAAAGATAGTAATTTATAAAGAATAGTCAAATAATAATATAGGGTGGGGACTTTTCCTCCTGTCCCAAAAATTGTAGTCCACTTAAAACTTGCATTAGTCGATTGTGTTTACAAACTTTGACTTTTTAAGATAATGAAAATTAAACAGTCAATAACTTCTTTTTTCAACTATCTAAAAAAATTATCCTTAAAGATACTTTTATATGGTACTAGTAATTGGTTTTATACAAACTGTAAGTGTACTAGTCTTATCTATTATGCTCTAGTTCTGAAGAAATATTTAAATTATTCTTGGGAAGGCTAGTAGAAGAACTTCTAATAGCTTGAATTACTGATTGCTTAAAGGCTTTAGCTGTCCCGTAAGCCTTTGATTCATTGAGAGTTAGTTGACTGTATATACTAAACAAAATGAGTGTAAAGAAACTTCATTTTATTCTTCTAACAATGACTTTTACTCTCATATAGTGTATTTAACCAAATAAAATTTGCTTTACATGTAAATTAGTGACTTGTTTTTGTGCATGTCGTATACTTAATATTATTTTAATGAATGCTTGTTTTGTTTAGATAGATCAACAAACTGAAGCTACCAATCTACTTAAATATGCTCAAAAGTTGTTGCTGCGCTGCCGTAAGTATTTTTGTAGAATAGTTTAGATTAGGCTGTTTATTAAGTTCAAGTTTGACATTTTATCAAAAACAGGAGTATGAAATCTATTAAATGATGTTGTGCCAAATTCATTTTCTTACTGCACACTGTTTAAAAAGTTTTAAAAAATCCTGCTTTTACTCTGTACAGCTCCGGATAATGTTTTCAAGGTAATTGCTTTTTGAAAATCTACATATTTTAAGCTTTAATATTACAAATGGACTGTAGTATTGGCAAATAAATTTGCCATAAAAAGGAGAGAACAGAATAATGATATTGAGAACGATATTTGATTTTTTCAATGTCAAGTATAGTATTTTTGGCTCAATAATTGTAATTCTACTGTTGTTGATTTGATCTATAAATGTGTGCATCTTAAAAGTGAAAGATTATAGAAAAAATCTTTTGCTATGCTAAAATAATATAATTTTAAGAAAATAGCTTGTAGTACAATTCTTTGAATTTTTTTCAAGCTATAACGTATCAGGTTTCAAAGTGAGTATTTTAAACTACTTACCATAATTTGTTTTATGTAAATTAGTCATTAAGGTTTTTAAATTTCAACCTTTAAAAAAAAAATGTTCTGAAATTCTTAAGTTGAAATTGTCCCCATTAATGATAAACACAAAAATTTCTGTGTAATTCCATCCACATTTTCAAAAGTTTCAAAATGTAATTTTGAGAGAATTTGGAAGAAAAAAAATACACGGAATAAAATAAAAAATAAAAACTATTATTGAATGTTACAATATTTTATTGCATGATTGGTATTCTAAGAATTGAAAACTTTCAATCCTAACAAACCTTTACTCCTATAAGTTTTACCCTCTTAGTCTACTTGTAGTATATTGCTTATTTAGTACTACTACAGTGTTTTTATGTATAATCATTTTATCAGTGGATGAGGTACTATTACAAATACTGTTATACATCAAATAGATCTTCAAATTCATAAACTGTTCTAGTTTTCCTTAAAAAATCAAGTGCCTTGTGTTTGTGCAACTTCTGTTCCTAAAACATAACAATACTCCTTTCATGTCAAATTCCTTTTGTGTTAAATGTTACATTTTTTTAACATAATATCAGACATTCCAAATGTTTAAAATTGAAATGGAATGAACCATTTCTTTCTCAGACATCTTTCATTTCATCCTTAGAAACTCAACAGCTTTTTTATGAAATTCATTAATTAATGCTGTGCTTTTCTCTGGTTTTGGCATATTTCTTTCCTCCAAAATGAATTTAAAATTAAAAAAAATTTAAAGCATTTTTATGCCTTGAAAAAACTTACTATATCTTTGAGTGTATATTTTTGTAGTGTTCTTTGTACATGGTTTCAACTGCTCTATGATTGATCATTTAAAGTTTGAAACAATTCCCTGTATCATTCTACAATAAATAGTATTGTATAAACCCAACTTTTTAGTAGTTTTGTTTTTCTACTGTTGCAGTTTTTTTACTTAATAACAATTTTTTAAACTTAGCATTTTTCAAAATTTTCTATTTATGCAATTTAAGTTTTTACATGTATTTTAAGCATTTAAGTTTATGAATATTTTGTTATTTGCAATTCAAGTATTTTTCTCTTTTTAAATTATAGCTTTCATCAAAACTACAGATCTGATTGCTGCCAAGGTTCCCATTTTGAAATTTACAGACACGTTTCAGTAAGTGTAGATATTTAAAAATCAAATTCTTAATTTCTGGAATTGTTTAAATATTTGCTTTTCCTTTTTTTCAAATGGAATTTGTGGAACAATTGGCTACAAAACTATTTTCATTTCTGCTTTAATTATTTTTTCTAATTATGAAACTACAATGCTAGAAAAGATTGAAATGTGATAAGACTGAAATTTAAAACTTTCTTTTGTGTAAAAATCATTTTTGTAGAGTCTAGAAAATTAAATTGTAGTTTTAAAAAAATATATTTTTAAGAATTTTTGATGTGCTCCATACTGTTTCTTCTAGGCACAAAATAAGCGATGAGTGGTGATTTAATTAGATTGTGTGCATTTTCAATATAAGTTATACAAAACACTTTATTATTCAAACATTTGCTTCTTGAGAAGTTAAGAATAGTAGTAATACTACTGATCTATTTGAATCATAAAAAGATTTTCTTTTTGGTGAGGGCTGTCAAAGTTGTGTGTCCAATGGAAAGCATCAGCTTAGATTTAAAAAAAATATTAGTGCATTTTAAAAAAGTTTTTATTTTTGAAGTAATAAGAGTTTTACTTCCTAAGCATTGACTCACATTTTGATTATTTTGTTTCGTTATTGTAAAATTTATACTATATAGCTGATCATCTTGCTTTTATGTATGATAAAAGACTTAAGAGATCTCTTTTTATTTTCTGCATTAAGTATTGTCAGGAACGGAAAAGTGTTTGCTGTATAATTTCACATCTTCTAAATCATTGTAAAAAGTACTTTGCATCATTAGTCTTTAATTTTTCTAGTTCAAACAAATCATATCTTTTTATAATATTTAATCTTTTTACTGTTATTTTTCAATTTAGCAATATTCAAGTAGACTTAAATATAAACAACACAGTTGGAATTGCAAACACCCAACTCCTTACAGCTTATGGCAAAGGTATGTTTAATTTTTGTAGAAATATATTTTAAACATGAATTATGCATCACTTTTTGATATGATGAAAAAATTCATTCTGATGAATATTATTTAATGGTGAAAAAAGCAATATTCTTTGTGTTTTTACTTCCTTTTATGTAGTAAATGAAGTATTGTGATCGCGAAAAAAAATCACTCAAATTTGAGTCTAAATTTTGATTTTGCTCACCCCCGAATGAATGTTCAGTAGCTTTTTCGACCTGTCAGGACGTGCATATGTACCTACCAACATATAAGTCGACGAAAAATCCTTTTCAAACACCCCCGAGTTAATTACAACGAGTTTTCTCGTGACGTCTGTATGTGCGGATGTATGTATGTATGTGGGTCGCATAACTCAAAAACTATATGCTGTAGAAGCTTCTAGCTTGGTATGTAGGCTCTGAGGATGGTCTAGTTGTGCACCTCCCCTTGTGGTTGCATTCGAATGTTCCCAAGGGCGTGTTTTACCCCTTTTTTTGGGTAAATCAGTGTTAATTTCAATGCAGACTCAAGTGATATGAATTGGCGCAACCACTTGGCGATGTGTCACCAAACTTTTGGTCGCCAAGTGTTTGATGCCAACTTGGCGACAAATTTGGCGAAAAAATTATTTTTTGAATTTGGGTTCAACTTGGCGATATTGGCGATATTTTGCGAAAAATTTACTGAATGATCTTAAAATCAGCAATATTTAGAAAATTAACCATTGTAAAATATTTTTGCATTGTTTCGTGGCAGATTAGGGAAGTAAATATTTGAATAGTTACCTTGCTCACTCCAAGCATGTTTTTTAACACCTAAGGCAACTACTAAGAAATTTACACGTAAAAGGAAGTAGTGTGGGGTCCATACCAGATTTTTTGCAAATGTTTTTCATAAAAATGCTCTACTGTTACTGTATGATCTATGTATTGTTTTTTTTTTAATTTATCATTGCTAATATTGTTGAAAGTTAGTTGTATGGAAGTATTGCTACTATAACACAGTTCTTTTTTTCCCAGTGGATTGGAGAGTTCCCCCTTTGGTTCTAGTCATTAAGAAATGGGCCCAAGACTGCCAAATAAATAATGCCAAAGAAATGACACTTTCTAGTTATTCCTTAGTGCTCATGGTGATTCATTATTTGCAATGTAAGTTTTATGATGTTGTCTTTTTATTTTTTCTCAAAAATAGTAAATGGCCTAGTAAAGCTTGTGCTAGTGTTTAATTCAAAGTTATTTGATAATTGAATCTGTCTTGTTTATTGAAAAGGAGCTAAACCAAGTATTATTATTATTATTTTTATCTTAAGTGATTTTCACTTATATTCGATTATATATATTCGATTTATAAAATTGCTCCTTTTGTAAAACTTATTCTGGATATCTTTATACTTATTTACAAAAAATATAAATGTGCTATTACAGTTGATACCTTATAGCACTGTTATATCCTTAACTACCTTTGGCGTAAGTTTAAGGGAACTAGATGATAGAAAGAAGATAATGTGTGTTAAATCTCCATTAATGAACTCAAGTTTATTTTGCGAAGAGTTTTATAAAAATCGCTTTTACTTTTAGTTTTTGCAGAAAAAATTTTGTGCAAACAGTATGGTAATATATAAATATATATTTTATTATATTAAAACAATAAATATTGTTTCAGGTGGTTGTGAACCAGCAGTCCTACCTTGTTTACAGAGGATGCAGCCAGTAAGTAAAATGAAATAAACTGTAAATTAATAAGAGATAAATTAAAAAGATGTGCATTCATTTTGAGAATTAAGCGCAGTGCCAAGTGAGTTATGTTTTGTAAAAGAAAATTTTCCCTAGTATTTCATTATTTGACACTATGCTTTAGTTTTTAGCTCAACAAAAAGTAGTTTTTAGCTCAAAGTTTAAAAATGATGTTAATTGCCGATTTTTAAAAATAATAATTTTTGTTTAAATTGTTGACACGCTCTACTTTTACCCTAGCTTAAACCCTGTTATTTTTTTCAAGCGACAGAATGGAATCAAATGTTGATGTTTTTTAAAATAATTATTTGATTCAACTTTTTGTACATGTACACTCATTTCTCTTTAATATTTTCAGAGGAATACTCTCAAAAAAATATAGATCACATTTTGCACTGTTTGTGTTAAAATATTTCTTCATTCAAAAATTTTAGAATATTTTTGGTCAACTATTGACTACTAAGTGTTTCATAAAAGTATTGCATGCATTAAAAAGTGGAAAAAAGTAAAATGTAAGTAAATGTTCAATCGGAGATCGATTGACTAATTCATATTTCAAATTTTTAATTTCCTTCGAAATTAGGGGCATGTAAAGTAATTTCATTACTTTCTTTTAATCATTATAATTTTAGTTATTCATTTTAAATTTGTAAGGTTTTTAATGTTTGTTTTGAATGGATATTTTTTTTAATTGTAATCATGATTAATATTTGAATTTTAGCAAAGATATGAACCTGCTGACTGCTGGAAAAGTCTCATTCCATATGGGGAACAAATAAATTTCCACTCAAAAAATACTCAATCACTAGGGAGTTTATTAAATGGATTTTTTGACTACTATACAAATAAATTCGAGTAAGTATAAATTTAGTTGAATATAGTTTTTATTTTTTTAATGTAGTTTCAGAGAACAGAAGTAGAAGTTTCCTATTTTAAAATGTGTGTACTGTGCTATATTAGTTTAGAACCATCTAAATATATATGTTAGAACTTTGAAACAATTTAAACCATGGTGCTGATATTCAGCGAAAAAATATTTTTTCGTTGCAATAACATTTCTTGCTTCGAAGCAATGTCTGATCCATAAAGCTGGGCCCAATTATAGAAGCTTCGAGCCATAAGCAGACATCAGGGACCCCTTACACATTATTTGAATAATCAAAAAGCATTAAAGTGCTGCGAAATTAAATAATGAAGATGCAATGCAAATATATTTGCAGATATAAAAAAAAATGTGAAGTAGTAAAACATAATGACAAGAAAATACTTTTCTGTCAACACACTTCTGTCTGAAACACTTTTTCAAGTCAAATATCTATTTGGGCAATTCCACATCAAATCAAATAAAAAAAAATTTTTAGAAATTACTTTTGCATGTTTGTTACTTGCTCTAGCATTTCTAATGCAATATTTGTGCATGGTTTTTACTTTTCTGAAAATGGTAAATCTCCTCACAATAGTGAATAAATAAAAGCTATAGTACAAAATGTTTGTTTTTTCTTTTCTTTTTTGTCAAGATTTATCTGAGGCCAGAAAAAAAAAAACTAGGGTAAGGTTTCTTTTGACAATAGTTTCAAAGCACAGCTTATTGAAATTTTTTTCGTGTGTTATAAACAAGAAAAAAAAAAAAAAAAAAAATATATATATATATATATATATTGTATAATTTAAGTCTGTAAGGTCGTTTGATTTAATTTTCCCCAAACCAATTACTTGATTATTTAACACTTATTTCAACTGCTCGGGCAAAAATGAGATTTTAAAGTCTGTGATTTATTTTAGCTTTTCGAGAGATGTCATTTCTGTTAGATTGGGTTGCAAACTACCAAAACAAGTTGCCATGAATTATAGATCCACAAAGAACAAAAGAGGACATTGGAAGTTTATATGCATAGAAGGTATAATTGTTAAAATATGTAATTATTTTAATTTTGTTTATTACATGAAAGTCTAAAATCATACATTCAGATTTTACTGTTTGAGACAGTCAGTAATCATGCTAATTTTTATGATTTATTTTGCAACATCTTAAAAGTAAAAGCTTGTTATTACAGAGCATTAAAATTGTGGGAAAGTATTTCAAATCCCATTCCTTCCCTTTGTCTAATAAAAGATGGCCTTCAATAGCGTTTCAATTAAAAGAAAAAAAATCTGAATCGGAGAACCCATGAACTTCCTAGCATCATTAAGTATTGCATATAATTTCAGTTTTGGAACCCCAGTTTTTGGGATCCCATCTCTTCCCCTATGTTACCAAAGGTGGGCTTTAAATGCATTTGTATGAGGCAGGGAGAATGTAGAAGAATGCCAATCTTAGCAATATTTTTTTTATTATTTTGAAAATAATTTAAATTCAAAGTAAATTAGTTTCAAATCATGGTAGAAGTAGTCCTTACAAATCTAATTTTCCTCCTCCAAAACTCCTTTATTTTTAATTTCTAAAATTGAGTACAAACCCTGAAAGTGGAATTGATCAGCTAAGCTCACACAGGGCCGGATTAACGTCCATTTACTCCCGAGGCCAAACTTAAAAACTGCGCCCTACCTCACGCATCCGAACTCAATCGAAATCGTATCCCCTAATTACCATTTGATGAAATTAAAGATGAGTTTCTTTTTGTTTTCCTTTGATGCACAAAAAAGGAAGGTCCGGATGTGATCCCTGTGAAATTTTTCAAGATTGAAGATTTCAAATTTTAATTTTAATTCATTTATCGAAAAGTAATGAGATAACTCACCCTGGGGCAATTTTACGGGTAGTTTTAAAGATTACTGATATTTTTTAAGCAAAAATTCAAGTATTTTGTTATATTCGAAGCAAATAATACGTTAAACAAGCGATCTTTTCTCCAGGCTAATTGTATTTTTTAAGCTGTATTTAATGGTATCATTGAATTTTTGAAATACATTTTGGATGATTTTTAAAAATGTGTTGAAAGTATGGTAACTGACTGACATTTTAAAAAGTATCATGTCAGTCAATTACCTGTTTTTTCATAATTTTTCTAAAATTATGCAAAATGTGTTTTAAAAATTTAATTATTCCATTAAATTCAGCGTAAAAATTATAATAATCCAGGAGAAAAGATCGGTTGCACAACGTGTATTTTGCTTTAGATGTTACAAAATACATACTGCTTTTGTCCTAGAAATGACAATCACATACCCGTGGAATCTCCTCCCTCCCGCCCCTCCGGAAATTTTCAAAATTTAAGTTCTACATACGCAATTGCAAGTCATCTTTGATGATGTTAGAAAAGAGAATAAGTTCGAGAATTCCTCCTCCCAACATTTCGAAAATTTTGGTGAACTTTAATGATGCTGGGGAAAAGCGGAAATCGGGAGAGGTCTCCCGGAACTTTTTCAAAGTTGAGGTCCTAAAAGGCCATTTTAGAAGGTTATTTTTTATTCGGGACGATCGGTAATTCTAGTACGAAATTTTTTCGAAATTGAAGACCAAAAACATTGTGGGGCATTTCCTATGTTGTTAGAGAAATAGATGCGGTTTAGCCATTCTCCCCAGAAAGTTCTCGAAATTTTAGTCCTAAATAAGCAATGAGAAACTATCTTTGAGGACATTAGGAGAAACGATGGTGTTTGGTAATTTGTTTCCGTAAATGTTTCGGAACTGAAGCCCTGAAAACAGCTAGATGATTTGAATAGCGTTATAAGAGGACTGAATGCCGGAGGGGGGGGGGGGGGCTCTCTGGGAAAAAGTTTAAGATTGAGACCCTAAACACGAGGTCTTAGACGATTTTTAATGAAGTGGGGATAGGCCTGAAATCAGGGTCACTTCCCAAAAAAGTTTTCGATCCTGCTGACTAAAAACGGAATTTTAAATAATATTTTATGATATGGAAGTGAGGCGTTTTAGAGCTTTCCATAGAAAAAGTTTCGAAATTGAAGCTCTAAATATGCATTTATAGGAGCTCAAATGCATCTGAAGGGCTGGCGCTGAGGGAAAAGATGGGGATTAGGGACTCAACTACGAAAATTTTCAAAATTTTAGACCATCTTAAAAATGTTGGGAGAATAAGGGAGGAGGGTCTTCTATTTAAAACATATTTCGAGGCATCTCCTGTATTTTTTTCCCACTTTCCTTAGATCTTTGTGATAATATTTTGAAAGCAAAAAAACAATATATGTGTATAAATAATATGTTGGAAAATAACTGACCCATTAACTGACGTAATTATAAATAATATATACAAAGTTTGAGTGTATATAAAGTATATATAAAGTAGTTTGAGTGCAAAATAACCAATATATTCTGCAGAGGTGCCTCGACATGAGGTCATTGCTAACTCCCCAATATTTCCTTATTCGGCAAATAATGTCTGCCAATTTGGAAAATATGGAAATAACAATTCAATAAATTTTTGTAAGGATGTCTAATGTCTCTTTTCGTTAAATGTTGATACTTGTGCATGCTCGTATTTTATCCTGAACAAAAATTTGAAGTTTCATTCGGTAAATTAACTTCCCCCTCCCAAAAATTTTAACTTTGGGCTTCCCTATTAATTGGCAGTTCTAAATAAATATGAATTAATAAATTATTAATTTAAAAAAAAAAAAAATACTGACATGATTTATAGAGAGAAATTGTTTCATAAATAAGTTTCATATTGACCATTGTCTGTACCATGGCTTTTACTAATTTTCCTGTGCGCCATATTTTCAAGAAATGATTGTTTAAACCAAAGGTATGGAAAAGTATCAGCTTAAGACCAGAAAATGAATTACCTCAACTCAAGCTTTACGTCCCCTTTCCCTCCAATTGCCTTTTTTTTTTTGCTGAACTGGCATTTTGCAATCCCTTCTGGTTGAATTTTTTTCTCTATATATTTTATAGCGCTTGGCGTTCTTGTTTTTTTTTTTTTTCTTTCTTTCTTCCTTTATTTTTTGCTTATTTATTTTTACAACGAACTGTGTATTAATTTTTTCCTCCGATATATGCGCCCTTACGAGCTTGCGCCCCTAGGCCAATACCTAGGATGGCCTATTGGGTAATCCGGGCCTGAGCTCACATATGAGTTACCTCGTAGCTTGGCAGTCAGTGTGTTAAAAATAATATTCAGCAAGTCGCTGCTTGAAATAAACAGTGGCATATCTGCAAAAATCGATTTTTTTTTATTCCATCAAAAAATTCATTTTTTTAAAAAACTCTTTCTTGTGGTAATATCGGCATCTCGAGTTTCAAAATATCACGCAGCAATTGCTAGTGTCGTTGTGCATAGTTGGTATTTTGGCGCGCTTCTCTTAATAAACAACGACACAGTCGCCATTGCGTCAGTTCTGAAGAAGTGATTGGAGAAGAAACGTCTATGTCTCTGTAAGTTGATTCGGCATAAGTACCCTTAATACCATTTTACTTAAATACCATTTTACTGCAAAAACTTTGAAACGCTCTCCTGAAAAGTAGTGTTTTGCAAATATGCCACTGTTCATTTCAAGCAGCGAAGTGTATTTTTATAAATCATTGTCTGTGATGTACTCGCATCTTCAATCTTCACAAATGAATCAATGGGATCTGTGCAGTTGGATTTGATCATATGAGTCATTTAGAATCTAAGTTCTTTAAGTAATTTTTTATGAAAAATTACTTTACTAAAAAAAAGTTTAAAAGCTCCTTTACCAATAGCTTAAAGGAAATAGATAGTAAACTACTACATTTCAACAAAAAGTGAATATAAAATAAGGGTTTTATGTCAAAACCCCTTGAGAGCAATAGTTCTGCCTTCAGAACTATGGATTTCGAGAAATGTATTTGACGGCTTTTGATTCTAAGAGTCTCATATTCAAGGCTTTTGGGAAAGTTTTTAAATCTTCAAGGCTGGTTTATTTTTTTTAAATTGTATTCTTTTTATACTTTTTATGTTGCATAAGTTGTACAATAAGGCTCAATCAGTGCTTTGTTAGCTAAATCTCTGAATACAGATTGGAGGAGAAGAAACCAAGACTGGCTTATTTGCAGAAAACTTCGCAAGTTCCACATTGTGATTGATTTGGTTGCAATTATTTTTACTTATTTTTTACTTTTTATGAGGCTAGTACTGCAGACTTGTTATGAGCTCGCTGTTGGCTGACCTCACTTTTAGAAACTAACCCAAAATGCTAAAATAAAGTTATTCATGCGATGCAGTTACTTCTTACACACGTTGAAATAAAAATAAAACCTGAAAATCTATGACTTGTAAAAAAGTGGCATAAAATAAATAGTGGTTTTATTTGATATTCATTAAACTGTAAAATGTTCTAGAAGAATTATAAAATTTATATTTGTTTGTTACTTAATATTTTTTCTTCCATATATTCATCACTAAGTGTCTCATTGAATTTTGATTTCTTTTCAGAACCATTTAACAGAACAAATACAGCTTGTGCAGTATATGATCAGGATTCGTTCAGCAGAATTACTTGTGCTTTTAGAAGTACTTGGCTCCAATTGAATCTGAAGAAAGAACTGTGTTCTATTCTTATTTCATAAATTTGCACCTTTTAAAAATAGAAAACAGGGTCATATTCTAGAAAACCCAAAGGCTGCTTTTGATTCTTTGAATTTAGTTTTCACTACACAGTGAAGCTTTTCAATTTAAATGATAAAAAATGTTAAAAAAAAATAAACAAAATGTTCAAAAAATACTCTAAAAAAAAAAAAAAGAATGGTTTTGAAGTCCCAGAACTGATGTATAGAAATGTAATTTATTTTGCTTAAAATATATTTATTATGTGTAAAGCCATTTAAAAAATGTTCCTTAATTGTATTGTAAAGATATGTGTTCAAAAAGTTGTTTTACAACCAAGTTGAGAATATTTTAATCTTTTGAATGCTCATGAGTTTGAAACAAGGAGAAAATGTTACAAATAACATTTATAGCTCCTTAAATGTACATAATCTGTGATCTATTGTGAAATGCATAACTTTGTACTGTTTGTATATTTTACTGTAAGTAGTTTAGCAATAAAAAAATATGGTTTAATAAATTTGTGAAACTATTTATTTTTGTTTATTGTTGTGACTGGCAGTATTTAATAGTTTATTTCGGAATTAAAAACAAGTTTTTTTTTTTAAAGTATGTTAGGATTGGTCATGCAGTGTATACATGAATATAAATTATCTTATTAAGTTTGATGTGGCTTAAACCCAAGTTTAAAACCCCTAATCTTTACAACTAATAATTTGTTCCTTTTACCATACAAGTATAAAAATAGATACTCTAAAGGCAGAATTCCAAATCGTAAAAAAGCTTTATTGACGAATATTTAAATATGTACAATTGAAATGATAGACATCAAAGCTTTAAAGATTTGGATTCTAATCTCAAGAACTAAGTTTTAAATTTCTTGTAAAAAAATTATATTGCTTATTGCCCATTCCATTATTATTTTTTCTCGAGACAAGGAAGTTTATGTAACGTTTTCATTATGAAAACTTTTCCTCTCGTTGCCATTTTTAGTGAAGTATTTTAAATTAAAAAATATTTTCATTGAAACATTGGAATTTTAGCAAAATTTTTCTCACATTTAGTTCTTAAATTTTGCACTTTGCTAGAACTCGAATATTTTAAATCAAAAAATTATCGTTTAGTTTTAGGAATTTTAACTTAAAAAAATTTGCCTTTAAAGTTAAGGCAAGTTTACTTAGCCTTAGTTAAACTAACACGAATATCACCAAGAAAATTCATTCCCAAATTTGGCTTTGTCAAAACATTACAAACCACTCATCAAAGTTTTTTGTAGGTCCGTCTGACTAAATAGGTACGTATGATAATATCAACATATAAATGGTGAAATGAGAGGGGACAGCTTATTGATAAAATGCCCGAAGAGAGAGAAACCACACAGGACGGAGCACCTCGACAAGCTCTTTTGATACTTTGAGCGAAAATTTATAAGGATTTTTCTTTGACGACGATACGCAGGCTATCATAGACGAACAAGCTGCACCACATGATGATGGAAGCCGAAAACAGCACTCTGTTGGCCAACAAGTGGATGATGGGGGCCATTCCAAATCGAGACATTTCCAGGAAGATTATTCGGTCCACCAGAAAGAAGATCATGCACCGCAACAGCTCGAATGGTGGTCCATACCGGCTGCAATACAAAATAAGATTTATTACATTTTCTTAGTTGAGTTTCAATCAGTTTACTTGAAATATTGTTACTCATCAAAGCAATAGTAGGATATCTAACTGTTATTTTTGTCTGCCTACATGTGATATTGCTGTTTCAAGGCTACGATTTCGCACTTTTATTTTATGAACCGACTTCAACGTAGGAGGAGGTTATGCAATTTGAGATTTTTTTTTATGTATGTTCGAAGACTATTTGAAGACACCTGGAGTTGTGTTGACGCCAACTTGGCGACATATCGCGACGTTGAACACAAATTTGGCGAAAATTTTTTTTTGAATTTGGGTTCAATTTGGCCCTATTGGCGATATTTTGGAAGAAAATCCACTGAATAATGTTAAAATCAGCAATATTTAGAAAATTAATCATTGCAAAACATTTTTTTGCATTGTTTCGCAGCAAACTAGGGATTTAAATTGTTATCTTGCTCACTTCAAGCACTATTTTAACACAACCTTTTGAAACCGGGCTGTTTTTTAGAAATTTTTCTTTCGACCCAGGTAGTACGACAGTTGAACCACAGATTTCTTTTCCATTGAAAAGAGAAGGTATAAACTGTCGTACCAGACGTATGAAACCTTGAATATCCCGACTCCAAAGGGTTCGAGTGAAAATCTCAACCCCGTTCTCTAAAAAAAAAAAATAGTTACGGTACAGCATGTGTACCGCCCGGCTCCTAAAGGTTAAGGCATCTACTACGAAATTCACACGTAAAAGAAAGTGTGGGGTCCATACCATATTTTTTCGAAGTACATTTACACAAAAAAGAATACATAAAATTATTTTGAAAAACAAAATAGAACTGACAACCGGCAATTGCTCTAAAAAATAAAGAATTTTATTCCTTGAACCCCATCAATACTACAGTAGAGTCTCGAAAATACGAGTCTCAAAAGTCCGAGGTTCCGCTTAATCCGAGGCTCTTTTATTGATATTTTAAGGTCTATCTTCAATAGCTAAAAAGATAATTTGCATTAAAATCTGAAAATAAGAACCTTTTGCTATTGAAAAATTTTCTTTTGTACTGACAATAAAGTAGTAAAAAATGTACTGAGAGGTTGGTGTCAAAGACATTCATCAAGTGTCACGAAATATTCTTTATCTACTAGAGATATATTAAGATATGCTTTGGAAATAATAACTTGATATGTAAAACGACTTGAAATTAAGTTTATCTCACCAATGATGATCGAAAAGTGTTACGTTTCTGCTGTTAAGAATTTTTTCCGGATAATCCGAGTTTTCAGTAATCGGAGGTGGCATGAGCCCAAATTACCTCGGATTTTCGAGACTCTACTGTACTTTTAAACATAAGTTTTGAAGTCGGCTCAAAAATGATAGGTAAAATGATGTTTATTCATATTTTGCCCACATTTTCAGAGTATTCATTGAAAATTAAGAACAGAATATTTGTACTGTTACATAAATATATGGTTTTCTTGCGATTAAAGAACCGGGATCATTTAAAATTTATATGATTTATAATTGAATTGCAGTTTCGTATGATTCTATTTAGTGTACTTTAGCCGACTTCAAAACCTTTGTTTAAAAGTAGTATCGATGGTGTTCAAAGAATAAAATTATTTTTCACTTTTTAGAGCAATTGGAGATTGAAGTTCTGAAGACGGTTCTATATATATATATATATATATATATATTTTTTTTTTTTTCAAAAATATTTATTCTGCCGTGCGAAGCATTAAAGTCTTCTACAACAGAGTTTAAAATTAGAAAGCGCCAAAGTTTTGAACTTCGTGTATTTGATTCAGATGCACTTCAAAATTTTTTTTAAAATATTTTCTATTAACAAATCACCATAAACTATTGTTTTTAGTTAAATATATGTCAAAAAACCTCCTGGTGACTTCAACTCAATTTTGATAAAAAATGCAAATGCCACTTTTGTGCTCAGCTCTATAGTGTTGCACTCATAGCGAAACACTGATTTACCCCCAAAAGGGGATAAAACACCTCCTTGGGAACATTCGAATGCAACCACAAGGGGAGGTGCACAACTAGACCCTCCTCAGAGCCTTCATGCCAAACTAGATGCTTCTACGGCATATAGTTTTTGAGTTATGCGACATACATACATACGTATATACAGACGTCACGAGAAAACTCGTCGTAACTAACTCGGTTGTGGTTGAAAAAGATTTTTCTGCTCGGTTATATGTTGTTAGATACATATGCACGTGCTGACAAATTGGAAAAACCGCCCAACATTCAATCGGGGTTAGCAAAATCAAAATTTGGAACCAAATTTGAGTGAATTTTTTTTCGCGATCACAATACTTCCTTTACTACGTAAAAGGAAGTAAAAACACGATTTTACAAACTTCTTTTTTTTTAACCGAGCGTTGCTCGGTCGCCAGGTACTTTATTTTAACTAAAAACCGTTATATACAGCGCTATTCTGGTTTGTTATGAGGTTCTATTTTAAAAAGAGGTGACAGCTTAAGAGAATGCATCAAGGCAATCCGTCGTAGTTTTTTTTTTTTTTAATAAAAATAAACAAATATTCATATGAGTAAATTCTAAATAATTCATATGATTAAAATGCCGTTAGTTGTGTTTTATACTATCTAATAAGATCCCTTTTTGCATGAGTGAAACATAAACATCACGGGGAGGAAACTATGAGAATATGACGCATCTCCATAAACCTTTAAATTTATTCTTGGTGGAGGGACAAAGAATGAACTACAGGAATCCTGATTTAAATTTAAGGAAAGCACCTTCCTTTCATAAGTGATGCTAAAGTTAGTAGACACATGAAAAAAAGCTATTTTTTGTTATTTACCTATTATCCAAAAGGAAACCAAATGTAACACATGTGAAAGACAGGAACGATGCAATTGCAGTAATCGCTGTTTTAGATAAAAGCTGTAATAGAAAGATAAATCAAGATTAAGGTGTTTTATAAGCCACATCATCAAGCTATTTTAATAATATTATAATCAGATACATTTTTTAATTGGGAGGGGCGAATCCTACTCTGAGAGTTTTTCTAAATTTAGAATCAGATACAGTGAGCTCTCACTTATGCGCCGGCCCAAGGGACCAGCTGAAAAGGCATTACTGAGATAGACCTTACTGAGATAGACGCATTAGCGAGCAAGCCTATTTAAAGCTCTAAAACGCAACATAAGTTCTATTGAGAGCATGAATAAGAATGTTTCTATAGAAAAAGGGCATATCACTACGGTTTGGCCATTACTGTAACGTAACTACAATGATAAAGAGGAAACACACACACACAAAAAGTGTAGCGTACCTGAACACGAATTTGTTCCCTTTAAAACGATACAAAATAAATAATTGTCCCTCTCCGAACTCTAGTTCACGGGGAAAAAGGCCTTCCGTGAGCAATAAAGATGACAGATTAAAGAGGAAAGTGAAGAAACATGCT
This sequence comes from Uloborus plumipes, assembly GCA_038373865.1. NCBI lineage: Eukaryota > Metazoa > Arthropoda > Arachnida > Araneae > Uloboridae > Uloborus > Uloborus plumipes. The sequence continues at coordinate 32,319 of JAXGGA010003957.1, read as the reverse complement.
TATTTTTTTTAATAAAATTAATAAAATTTTTTAAATTTTAAGAACAATTGGGAGCATAAGTGAAATATTTATCTTTAGAGCGAAGCATAAACGAGTTATATTATCATTATTATGCCTTGGAATGTGCTGGGAGCACTGAAAATCGCCGTATAAGTGAAAAAGGCGCATGAATGAGGTGGTGTATAAGTGAGAGTTCACTGCATATAAAATGAAGGGCCAGGGGGGAAACAGATGAAATTCATTTTTTCCGTCAATTTTAAGATATTAGCACTATCTAAGGGGCTATGAAAGAGTAATATTATCTGGTAGAACAACAAGGGGGAAAAAAGATGAGAATTGAACGAAATGTGCATGAAAACTCTATTAACTACACAAGGAGTTACGAGAAATCAAACTTTGTTCTTCGTTTTTCTCGAAATCACTTTTTGATCACTTTCATCTTTTTCCCCCCAGGTCCTTCAAATATAAGACGGTCGGAAATAAATGTGGTGTTCTTCAAACATATTAATTTTCAGAAGTTTTTATTCTTTACCAATAATGACACTACCTTCGTTTAACCTTTTGCTAAACAATGCGGAAATTTTCAATTCCAGATCTTTTAATATCAATTTATTTTGGGTGTAAGCAAAAAAATTTTAGCTATTTGTCGTATAGAAATTGGAATGAAGAGATATCAGAGGGTGCAATATTGGGAGAGTTTGGTGGGTGACGCAGCTCTCCTCAATTTTACTCCCGGAATAATTACCGGAGAAATTGTTTGCTGCTCCAATCGATTTTTCCGGTTTTCGATTTGAGCAATAGGGTGAGCCGGAAAGGCAGATTTTTTTCGATATCATTTTTGGATAGTGCGCAAAAGTGTGAGAGCTCACACTTTTTTTTGTTTTGAATATTAACAAAAAAAAAATATATATATATACTGTCCGTCCATGAAAGCCGCACCTAGCACTCGCGAAACGTTCCTCTTAAAAAAAGGGTGATGGGTTGTGAGTGGGAGCTTTTCGAATTTTTCAATTTAAAACTTGCTTTTTTTTTTTTGCTGTCCTTTTGACATATTCAACTAAACTATACAATTGGAATTAGCATCGTTCTACGTTGTTTCATACGGCTCAAAATGCTTCTTCTTATTCTTTCCCTTTTTGTTATCTTACCTCTCACCGCTATTTGGTAAGATCAGAGAAGACCTGACGTATCCGTAAATACGCCGAAGGCTTTACATAAGAAAATCAGACAGTATATTATAAACCTTTACATTTTTTATCTGTTTCAAACATGAATTTCCTTTGCTAAAATATTTGATTTTATATTCCCTATTTCACGTGGCTGAAAGTTACCCTAAATGCCAGAAAACTTTGGACCGGTCGCCAATACTTCACTTTCAGTGGATTTCATATTAATTACTAGGAGGCTTTTTTTTTTTTTTGTGCCAACAGATAGATAAAACTATTAAAATCTGATAGGTCAATTAAGAATAGAGAAAGTGGCTCAAAGCTGCTCTGAATAGCTTTAATAACAGTGTACAAAGAAATACAATTTTGTTCTAAAAGCAATTTTTCATAATCACGGGCAATAGGGCAATTCCGCGATCACGTATGGGGCAATTTAAATTATATTTTCTTTATGATTTCATAAAAATTAACAAGGGCAAACAGCTTAAAAATGTTTGACCCGGACAAAGTACTTGACTCGTATGATCTGTTAAGCAAACATTTTTTTTCTAATTTCTTTTTCAATTGGTATTTTTTAATGTTTACCTACTACGTGTCGGACAGACTTTTGGGCATGAAATTTAGAATTCTTGCATTTAGCAATATATCCTTAGAATATATCGTTAGAATATTTCCCTTTATCTCCTTGTGAATTTATTAAATAATGAGTGATTCCATTCCAAATCACCTGAAAAAAGAAAAGTTGGTCGTATGACCGACTCGAATTTTCTTTAAATTTGGCACACAGGTTGATTATATAGAGGCATGGAAAAGTCCAAATTTTTAGGTTCCTGCTCCACTTATTTTCTGAGATACAGGCCCTCAAAGTTATTCCGCCCACTCAAAATACTAAGAAACTAATGTTATTTAATCATTTTTTTCTAAAAAAATGTAGTCGTGCAATATAAAAGTGTTAGGTATCTATGGAAACTAGTTATACCAGGCATTCAGAAAAAAATACTAGAACATTTATGATGAACATTGCTAAGGTACAGGGCTCTTTGAAATTGCCACCACAAAAACTTGATTTTGCCGATTTTGCTAAATTTGAGGAATTTATTCCGAAAAAATGAAGGCATAACCAAATTTTTTCTTACTTTCTGGTAGTATACAGATGTTTACTGTAAATATTTACACAACGCATAACTTGGGTTTCTCACTCCTCGGAAATATTTAAGCTTAACGACAAGCCATAAAGCGCAAAAACATGCGATTTTGGCCGTCTTGGCAGCCATTTTTCTTATACAGGGGGAGCAGTAGAAACTAGAGATGAGTTCGGGCTCACTTTTGAAGGCCCGAGCCCGCCCAAGCCCGAGAATTTTTAATCCGAGCCCGCCCGAGCCCGAGTGATATTGTCTTGTTTTGAGCCCGATCCGGCCCGAGCCCGAGTGTATCAAACATCAATGTATATTTTTAATTTCCACTTGGGATGCACTGCCATATGGTATATCGTAATAGCAATCGCAAATATATTATAAGTGGGTGCTATCTTTTTGAATTATTATTATTATTGCTGCCATTAAGAAAAACTGCTCTCACGCTCTTTAAGTACCCCAATATTTTATTCCGTGAACGTTGTAATTGTATAAAAACTGACTATCTTAATATGAGATCGAGCCCGAGCCCGAAAGTTGCTTGAAGTTAAAGGGCTCGAGTCCGTCTCGGGCTCGGGTTCGGGCTCGGGCTTTCGGGTTCGGGCCGAGCCCGGCTCATCTCTAGTAAAAACTTTAATTTTTTTAAAAATAAGCTACTGATATGTCAGCTATTCACAGGAAAAGAGTTTACTGTTGGTTATTTCTTGCATTCAGAGATATCCTGCTGACAGTGTATGCATGTTTTTCGCTACCACCATATGCTTGTGTTCCCCTCGCATAGACTTAAAATTAATTAAACCAAAAAATAATGATGTATTTATTAATAGCTGTATTATCTACTCAATTTGTCATGAAATTTAATTTATTAAATCATTGAACAATAAATTATACATTTGATGAAAACGAGAAATAGAATTTCTCCGATACCTGAGCATTATGCATTCCTAATTATAAAGTACTAAATAATTTCTTGAAAAATCAATTAAAATAATGGGGCCCTAAATATTTATCTCATAAGCAATACCCTATCTCGTGATTGAGTTATTCCTGTTTTTAATTGCAGAATTTCTTGAATATCACATGAATATCAGGAAAATAAATGAGGCTTTTTCGTTTGATGCAGGATACTTTATGACAAATTTCATTTCATGGGCTACTAACTGAGCATGGTGATAAAGAACTATTAATTTCAACATCGAAATCTATTTTATCATATTAAGAGTTAAATATTTACAAAATAATTAAATAAATCATTTAATATAAAACAACGCTTGAAGAATTAAAATTAGTACAACTAATGTTATCCCATACTGATCTAGTTAAAATAAAAGTTCTAAAAATAGTAAAAATTAAAGTTTCTACTTCTTCCCCTTTATGAGAAAAATGGCTTCTAAGATGGCCAAAATCGCATGTTTTTGCCTTATGGCTTGTCGTTAAACTTAAATATTTCCAAGAAGGAGTGAGAAACCCAAGTTATGCATTGTGTGAATATTTGCAGTAAACATCTGTGCACTACCAGAAAGTGAGTGAACCTTTGGTTATGTCTTCTTTTTTTTGGAATAAATTCCTCAATTATAGCAAAATCGGTTAAATCAAGTTTTTGTGGTGCCAACTTCAAAGAGCCCTGTACCTTAGCAATTTTCATTATGAACGTTCTAGTATTTTTTTTTTCTGAATTCCTGGAGTAACTAGTTTAGTTTCCATATATACCTAACATTTTTATATTGCATGAGTACAATGTTTTATAAAAAATGATTAAATAACATCACTTTTTTAGTATTTTGACGGGGTAGACAAACTTTGAGGGCATGTATCCCAGAAAATAAGTGGAGCAGGAACCTAAAAATTTGGACTTTTTCATGCCTCTGTATAATCAACCTGTGTGCCAAATTTAAAGAAAATCCGAGTCGGCCGTGCGACTCCCATAAGGTGAATTGGTATGGAATGACTCAAATACTTTGCTGCCATACTTTTATTTTAAGTATAAGTTTCAAAAAGACGGTAATTAACTGTAAAGTTAGCAATTTGGCAGTTTATTATTGTAAAATTAGCAATTTTACAGTTTAGTACTGTAAAGGTAGTAATTTTACAGTTTATTTGTGTAAAATTAGAAATTTTTAGTTTATTGCTATAAAATTAGCTGAATTATACTGGAATAACAACTCTCATTTTTACAGTGCGTCCGATGTATTTTGAAAAGCATTTTCAGATTAAACTACTATTGAGAGTTGAAATATTTCTCCTTGACATCAAAATTTATTCATGATGACAGTTCTACGTCATCGAGCAGTTTCAATAAATCGGTATAAAAATTCATATTTTTTCTTAAACTTGAAAACCAGTGGTCCCACTTTTTTTTTGCACACTTCAGTAAAAAAAATTCACACCTTATTTTCCTGCGTACTATCAGTGGATTTTCTGATAAAAAAGGACAAAATTAAGAAGATGCGGATCATCTATGCATTTGACTCTCTCAACCATACCTGGTTCCGTTCTCTGTAATGTGGTTTATTTTACATAGCGGAAATCTCTGATATTGTTTATTTTACGTAGCCTGAATCTACGATTCAAGCTAAGTAAAATAAACAACATTACAAATTCCGGCTATGTAAAATAAACAACCTTACAAGCAACAAAGTCGCCATTTGCACTACACTACTTAGTTTGCGCTTTTGAATTCAACCATTGTCTTGAAGCAATTAGCGTACTATAATAATCAAGATTTCAAGCATAAATCTTTATTTTTAAAAATATTTCAGTTGTATCTTAAAAAATATTACTTCACGTTTATTCAGTTCTTACGATTTCAAATAAAAATCAGTTTTGTTTTTTACCATCTTATGTTCGGGGATTTTACGGAACTACGGATGATACGATTTTTTTTAGTTCGATTTTTGGGCCTGCGGATTATACGGGAATACACAGGAAAATACGGTATAGAATTCAGCACTTAATACCTTAGAAAATGAAAAACAGAAAAGTCTAACTTCTTACCGACATAAACATGACAAAACTCATGTAACTGTGGACAAAAAATACAAAATGTAGCACAACATAAATCTTGCACCAAGTCGGCATTTGTGGATCGTACTTTTCCCAGTAAGGAGCTGGCTGAAAAAATTCGAAAAAACAAGTTTAGAAATTTCATTTCAATGCAGTAGAGTTCAGGTTATCTAGCTAGAGATGAAATCGGGCTCATCTTGAAAGCCTAGGGCCCGCCCGAACCCGAAAACATGTAACCGAGTTCTCCCTAGCCCGGTTGATATTGTCTGGGACCTAAATCCAAGCCCGCCCAAGCCAAAGTGAAAATTTCTTATATCAAAAACCGAGCTCACTAGTCTAACATGATTTAATGAAAGGTTAGTCTCAGCTATTGTTTTACATCAACTAAATATGGGTTCTAATGTTGCAACTGCGATTGGGTTAAAAAGGTTTTTTTTTTCTTTTTAATCTTTCTGTTAATGAAGGATGTTTTATTAAATATTCTTCATTAACAGAAGTTTGTGAATTTTCTCAAAACGCTCCAGTTTAAATGCATTTCCGTATAATATTTTGCACTTCCTGTATAATATATTGCAATAGTAATCACAAAAATAAATAAATAAATAAATGAATAAATAAATAAAAATAAACGTAAATTTATTTTGTTTTTATTTTCGTTAAACTTTCACACTGAGAGTTGAATAACTTAGCTTGAGATCGAGAGTGAAACCTGTTTCCTATTCTAGAGCCCGAGACCGCTTCGGGCCCGGGTTGAGTCCGTCTCATCTCTATTATTCACCATAAACGATCTGGCGGAAAATAGGGAGGGCATATTAATGAAGAAATAGGAAGTACGAAAATAAATGAAAGAATCAATTGATGTCCTTGATTCATTTTTCATGATCAATTTAATGTCATTGGGGAAATGGGAGTGTTTCCTTCAGTCAAAAGTACTGCTTTTAGTCCCTTATATTGATAGAATAATGAAAAAAGAAAAAAAAATATGGGTCAGGAAAAAAACTTTAATTTTCTCAATATTTATTTTTAAATATTTTTTTTTTTTTTTTTGAATGTCTATTTCTTAAAACTAAGCGAGGTCTCGCATGACGTCACAAGTGCGGAAATATTAGTGTAAAGCCAGGACCATACATCAGCCATTTTGAATCTCGGGCACTCTCAGCTCTGCAAAGATGAAAAATCTGACCAAAATGTCGCTCCTCAATAAAGCGGCAGTGTTTGGAGTGTTTTGACCACTTATGATATCAGCAGCGGAAATGAAAAATTGTCTGAGCGTGTTTTAAGATTATATTTTTTAAGAAAGAAAGTGAGTCAAAGTAAAGAAAAAAAAAGTAATTCACACCATGTTACGACTATGTTCTTTCACAAAAAAAATATTTTTTAAAAATGGGAAACTCCCCAATTTCCCAAGTTAGATAAATATTAGTTATAGATCATATACACTCACTGACACGCGCCAGTTCTCAGCAGACTATTTTTCAATGAATTTTACTACATTGATTAATTGAAAGGAAAATTGTAAATGTCGTCGTATACGGCAAAAAATCCAGAATTTCGAATAATTGAAGAGCGGATCCCGGGACTGTATACTGTACGTCATTTAATAAAAATTTATTATCATTGTCGTATCTGAAGCCAAACGTAAAACTTCCAGTAAGTCCCTTTCAATCCGAAATTCTATAGCACTGTTCTTAAATGAACATTTTTTTTTTTTATACAGAAGCCATGAGCTTCGACATACATGAGGACTGCGAACTATGCTCCTTGCCTCCTAACAAGCACAAGACAGATTTACGGCACAGAGAGGTTGAAATAACATCATGGGCAAGGCGGGACTCGAACTCGCGAACTCTAGCTTACGCGGAGAATACTCTACCTCTAGGCCACCGATGCCCCTAAATGCACATCATTTACTAAAAATGAATCTTGACTGGTGGAGAAGTTATCATTTGCAGTTCACTAACTTCTGTAAAGTGCAGCATTAAAAACCTTACTGCTTTATTCCAACTTTTACTTTAAAAAGAGAGAAGGTTAAAGTACAAAAAAAAACTAAGAAAAAGAAATTCTAGCTCACTTCCGGTATGTCTTCAAGATTTCCAGTCCATGGTTTACCCGGAGCCCAACCAGGACCTTTGAAGACAACAGACAGCTTGTCTCCAATTTTTTCATACTCCCAAAATTTCTTCCAAATAGTGTGAAAATGTTGCGTCTGAAAAAAAGTATTTATTTGAACACTCAAGGAAGTTCCGGAACAATGCAGGAAAAAGTTTTTGAAATTTGAAATACAAGGAATCCTTTTTTTTAAAAATTGCAGAAGCAGGTTTCTATCCCGTTCGGAAACATTTCTGAAAGTTACAGAAAGAGGTTTCCGAAATATTGATGAAGATTCTCGAAAATTGCGTATTCCGTAGTTGTACTATATATTCAGATTCCGAGGTTTTTTTTTTTTTTTTTTGTAATGCATGAGGGTTATGCTTGTTTTTTTTTTTTTTTTTTTTTTTTTTGCAAAATTATCTAAAAATCGCCGTATTATCTTAACTGTTATAATTAATTCTAGTATGGTTTTTCGCGCTGATTTCAAGTACGCTGTTAGTTTTTTATTCTACAAAGTATGTTACGTAGTGCAGCTGCTGCCTGCGAAGCTGAAATCGTCGCACGTTGTTGTCTTTATTAAAAATTGGAGCATTAGTGACTTCATACCAAATTATATAAGTAACGAGAGCTGGCGTCTCAAAGTAAAATTAATTTCTCACTCTCTGCACTTTTCCCCTGTTTGTTATCATAGTTACTGCACTATGAACTTTTTCCCCACTTAGCTTTTGCAGTGATGGTAAAATGTAAACTGTTAAAATTGCCTTGTGCGTAAACTATTATTCAATAGAAAAATAAAAGTAAAAAAAAGCAGCTTTTTCTCAGAAATTTTTACTTTATTTATATATGACTAGATTTGTTAGAAAACGTTGAGAAATAACCGAGACATGAGGATATAAACAAAAACGTAATCCTAATTCGATAAATGAAAATAAAATAAATGAAATGCCTCAACAGCAGTGCATAAAAAAGAGTGGAGCTGTTTTCTTTCGTGCGGTTTCCATGGAGACGACGCAAAATTTCTAAACCTGATACGCCTATTTTAAAGTAACTGAGTGTAGCAGCATTCCATGTCTCACGTTAGAGTTAGAAACAATGTTTTATAGAAATAACTCTACCTATTATACTTCATTATATTTGTACGAGTAAATTGATATTTGTAATTAATATGCGGTGTAATGCGTGTTTGCAGTTCTGACCACGATAATTTCTTCTCAGGGGATTTTTTTAATTGCAAGTCTTAGCCGACATTCAAATACTCTTGTGTGAAATAAAAATATCTATCATAAGTATATGTAAAATTACATATGTATGTCATAAGTCTAGGTAATACTCATTATGCATTCAAGTGTGGCACAATGGTTTTTTTTCGTTACTCATTAACTTATAAAAAGAAAAAAAGAGAAAATGAAAAAAAAAAAAAATCTTCAACTTATACTCTAAACGAAAAGATAAACGGGAGATTCAGAAACTATCATCACATTACCCAGGAATTTCTGAAAAATAAACATTCAATAATTCTCAACATTAGTGTCATGAGACATTAAATGGCACATCATTATTTTCCAATTCATGTGGAAAAAAGCAACAGATATTATGTTGTATGTTACCTGAATAATAAGAGGATTGAAAGATTTCATCTGCGTTGTTAGTCCATACAGAGGTTTGTCGTCTTCGTTTTCTGCTTCAAAAGTTCCAAAAAGGCGATCCCAAATGATCAGAAATCCACCAAAGTTTTTGTCAATGTATCGCCTGTTTCTCCCTGTAAAATTTCAAATTCAAATATTCAAAGAATTACATTTGTAGAGTTTTATTCGTTGAAGCTTATTTTAAAAATATAAATTAACTTTATTTTTCGAAACGTATTCATTTTGTCGCAGTTTGTTTAAAAAGTTAACACACATCAATTTTTGCTATATTGTCATTACAACAAGAAGTCCTGTCAAGAACTAAATGAGCCTACTTTCCCGTACATCGACATCGGCATTCTAGCATCTGATCATTATTCTCTTGATTATCTGAGACTGAAAATTATGTCAAACATACCTTTTTAGCACTTAAAGCTGATTTCTAAAAGCAAAATATACCCCTCTCATCAGATGAAATAGACACGTAAAAAGTAATTAACGAATAAATAAAGTTTTGTCGCACCTTTTAAAAAATGTAACGTTTATAGTTCTTCCGTAGAAAAAATCCTCAATCGTTTTCAAAAAAAAAAAAAAAAAAAGTACAAAAACATCAAAACACATTTTGTCCAAGAAAGAAGAAAAAACTCTTTCATTAATAAAACGTCTCGAATTTCATTTTTAATCCGTTACCAGTTGTTAAATAAAAATAAAGAATAAAATGCCCTCGTGAATGAAAAATTTTTGTTACAAAAAAAAAATCGTCTGCCAAATAATAATAATAATAATAATAAATTAAATAAAACGAATGAATAAATAAACAAAAAATCGTCTGCACAGTCAGTCATTTTTTTTTGAGCCTGCATTTCCGCCATGTTTGCGGAGTCGGAGTCGGAATCAGAGTTCTCACAGAAGATTATTCAGAAAAGTACTTTACATACATGATTTATCAAAACCATTTTCTTACAAAGTTAGTTTGAAGGAAATCCGCCTTCAAGTTCAGGATCAACATTCAACTTAAATTTCCCCGTAGGCTCTAATGTTAAGTTTTTTTCTGAAAGGTTCAACATTGAACAAAAAATGGTTCAAATCAAAAAGCGAAATATGGGAATGAGAATCTCCGAGATCTTTCGAACAAAAATAAAAAGAAATTATTAAATTCGGACGGTTCACTTAAAAGTTATTAGGTGGGGAAAGGTTGCTTGAACGGTTCAATGTTGAATGCAAAAATGTTCAAATTGAAAAACTAAATGCGGTAATGAAGTATCCTTGCTGAGACCATTCGAAAAAAAAAAAAGTTTGTTTAAATTGGACTATTTACTCAAAAGTTATTAGGGGTGTCAGCTTGTTTAAACAGTTCAATGTTGAACGAAAAATTGTTCAAATTGGAAATGTAAATACGGGAATGAAGTATCCTTGACAAGATCTTTCGAACAAAAAAAAAGTTTATTCAAATCTGACTGTTCACTTAAAAGTTAGTATTGCGGGGCAAGTTGTTTGAACGGTTCAAAGTTGAACCAGAAATTGTTCAAATCGAAAAATCAAATATGGGAATGAGCTGTACTCGGCGAGATCTTTCCAACAAAAAAAAAGTTTGTTCAAATCGGAATGTTCATTCAAAAGTTATTAAGGGGGGGGGGGGAGGACAGACCGACCGACCGACCGACCGACACACAAATTTCCCATCTCAATACCCTACTTTCCAATTTTTAATTTTCTGATATTTATTTTACGTTTTTGTTTCTTTTTGACTTTTTTTTTTTTTGGACTTGTCGATATTTTTTGGACTTGGCTGTATTTTTTTAGATGCATTAAGCCACTTTGCATACTTTTTTCGTCTTTCTTTTATTTTTAACGTGAAAGTAGGCTAAAAAAGAGTTTCTGCTTAATGGATCGGAGAAATAAGGCAGCACATACTAGCGATTAGAAGCTCGTAGAAGTAATTTAAAACTGATTTTTAAAGACTCGATGAAATTGTCCAGATAAAGTAATTTCAATGGGACAATTTTATCCAGTTTCCTATCAGAATTAAAATAAATATATTATTAAAATAAATAAATACATAAATAAACTCAAAATCTTTTTTTCTTTTGCGTTTATTCTAGATTAAGTAAATTGGTGTAAAAGTACATTTTATTGAAAAAAGGATATAGAGCACAATGTGACGGAAACATTCATGTGATAGGTATTTCGCAAAAAACACCCAACAATTAGTAGAAGATATAAACTCTCTGACCTCTGTGCAGGTTTTTGTCGTCTACTGATGCTGAATATGATGTGTCAATAAGTTGTTTAGGCATACTGCCCATTCCTATTGCAGCGCTAACTGCAGCTCCAGAATCGTTACTGGCGGTAAACTACCTGCTGCCAAGCGTCACCCTCAAAAGCTCCACAGATGATTGGTGGGATTTGTATCCTAAGACCTTGGCAGGCAAGCTATGCTTTTAACATTGTCACTATCCGACAGCTTTTCGACAGTTTCGTTGTATGTGTTTTACTATTTCTCACGCTGCCAGCTGTAAGCTCCTTTTTGCCAACAGGCAGAGCTTGAATAACGCATTAGGATTTATATCCTAAGACCTTGGCAGGCAAGCTATGCTTTTAACATTGTCACTATCCGACAGCTTTTCGACAGTTTCGTTGTACGTGTTTTACTATTTCTCACGCTGCCAGCTGTAAACTCCTTTTTGCCTACAGGCAGATCCTGAATAACACATGGTCCTACAGATCCGTGAACCTCGGCACCACAATTTCAGAGGCACCAAGATTGGGTAAATTTCTTTCTACCTTACCGTTTTTGGGAACTATTACTCTGAAAGTGAGCAGATTTTCTTGTGAGAGGGGCATCAAGTTTTACCAGGACCTGGGCAATATCTCGGACCCTGCCTACAGGGCGTATATTGGCCGTATGCTGCCGCGGTTGCTTGTAGACGACCACTACGAATCATCGGATATCTATTCTTAGAGTTAGAAATGTTCTCAAAAATCAAGAAACGATGCTATGAGCATGAGCAATGCAGAGCTACGCAGTCACACTTGTCTCACCCATCCTCAATATTTCCATTGATTTAAACTTAGGGGAAATTGTCCGGATATCTTCAAAGAGATCCATTGTGTGACATTGGATACTGAGGCCGAAACTGGCCATCGTTCAAACTAATGTTTAAAATGCAATGGCATGGCCACAGATGCCGAGCTCGAACTGCCAATGTTATTTACAACCCTCCGAAATGCCTACACCATGTTTAACTGCATGTGTTTGCATGTGATAACCTGACCCTAGTCAATATCCTGATTGGTTTTTCACCCAACTCGGCCTTTTCCCCCGCTGGTATTCCGATTTTTCAATTTCGTCCTTAATTTTTGTACGGTGTATAAGAATATTTTCTCCAAAACAAAAGCGACCGAGAAAATAGAGAAGCATGCATTTGTCAAGCCACTTTTATTTTGACAAGAGGAATAAAATGTTTAGCATAAAATAAATAAATACATAAAAATTAATAACAGAAGAATTTATAAATTGTTATTTACCATGGTGACCTCTGTGGTGGCTTGGCGTACTTAGTATGTATTCCAACGGGGCTGGAAGTTTGTAAATGATCTAAAAATATCATATTAACAGTATTAAGCATCTGGGTATATTACTTCAAAATGATTTAGCGCCAAAAAAAAAAAAAGAGGGAGGAAGAGAGCAGGTATGAAAACCTACTTCGGAATGGAGCCAATACTGATATATGATGCTGATTTGATAGTGCACTAAGTAAGTGGTTGGAGGGATTGCCAGAGCCATTGGTAAATATGTCAACTGAAAAGAAAAAAGAAGCATCAGAATACACAGCAGCTGAATACACAGGGGGTGTTTATGATCCAAGATGTCAAATATAATCAAAAGCTAAGTCGATTCAAAATTGTACTTCTCTATGATCCAAAGTATTTTTGAAAGAAGTTTCTTAAATATTGGTTGAAGTGTTTGCAAGAGTATTCGGATACATACCCAATGGATAGGAAGCAGAAAAATGTGGTTCCTCATGGGTGCCGTGAAATGCATGTCTTCTGGTGTGTGGTGCGTTTCATGAATTGCCCAAAGGATGTTTACCTCTGAAAGAGCAAAACGCTGTATGAACATTTTTCAGTTAACATATGAATAAAGTGAAGTTCAAAATGCAAGACAACGTGTCCAAAAGTACAAATAAAATGTTTAAAAAGAGTTAGAAAACTCTAGCAAATAGCTATTTCGGGGCTATTATAAATGATGCCCCATTATCAGTGCAAAAAGATGATGGTTCACTGACACCAGTCAAGTGAACCTATTCCCCTCCAAGTGGTTTATAATGCACCAAGTGGTATATCTGCATATAATGCACCGCCAGCTCGGTTATACTATTTGGTAACGCTTGAAACTAAAAATATTTAATAGTGGCCAGTAGCCAGTGAACCGAAAAAAATTAGTGGTCACTTTGGCGTTGTTGGTGGCCCCTTTGAACCAAGCTCCAAAATTGCAATCCCACTTCACTTCATTTCGCGTAACGCGATGGATCGACTTTGCATGGACTTTGCAGGGTGGTTATAATTAACGTGAGGCGTTTGGAGTCCTCTGTTTGGAGCGCTCGAAGTATTGGGCGAAACATTGTCAAATTTCATGAGCACACATATTAGACCATGGGATTTTGATTTCTGAAATAACAAGAAGTTCTGTCAAGAACTAAACGAGCCTACTTTCCCGTACATCGACATCGGCATTCTAGCATCTGATCATTATTCTCTTGATTATCTAAGACTAAAAATTATGTCAAACATACCTTTTTAGCACTTGAAGCTGATTTCTAAAAGCAAAATATACCCCTCTCATCAGATGAAATAGACACATAAAAAGTAAATAAATGAATAAATAAAGTTTTGTCGCACCTTTTAAAGAATGTAACTGTTACAGTTCTTCCGTAGAAAAATTCCTCAATTGTTTTCAAAAAAAAATTAAAAGTACAAAGTACATCAAAACACATTTTAGCAAAGAAAGAAAAAAAAAAGAAAAAAAAACTCGTCCGTTGATAAAATGTCTCGAATTTCACTTTTAATCCGTTGCCAGTTGTTAAATATAAATAAAGAATAAAATGCCCTCGTGAATGAAACATTTTTGTTACAAAAAAAATCGTCTGCCAATAATAATAATAATAATAATAATAAATTCAATAAAACAAATGAATAAATAAACAAAAAATCGTCTGCACAGTCAGTCATTTTTTTTCGGACTGTTTACTCAAAAGTTATTAGGGGTGACAGCTTGCTTGAGCGGTTCAATGTTGAACGAAACATTGTTCAAATCGGAAATGTAAATACGGGAATGAAGTATCCTTGAAAAGTTCTTTCCAACAAAAAAAAGTTTGTTCAAATCGGACTGTTCATTAAAAAGTTAGTATCGCGGGACCGGTTGTTTGAACGGCTCAAATTTGAACCAAAAATTGTTCAAATCAAAAAATCAAATATAGGAATGAGCTGTACTCGCCGAGATCTTTCCAACAAAAAAAGTTCGTCCAAATCGGAATGTTCATTCAAAAGTTATTAGGGGGGGACAGACAGACCGACAGATCGACAGACCGACCGACAGACCGACACACAAATTCCCCATCTCAATACCCTACTTTCAAATTTTTAATTTTTCGATATTCATTTTACCTCTTTATTTTTTTAACTTGGCGATATTTTTTTAACTTGGCGATATTTTTTTTAACTTGGCGATATTTTTTGGACTTGGCGATATTTTTTAGATGCATTAAGCTACTTTTAATACTTTTTTCGTCTTTCTTTTATTTTTAACGGGAAAGAATTCGCTCAGTCCGTCATTTTATAATGATGATCGCTAAATGCAACGCGTTTGTGCAAATTATTGCATTCTATTTAGTTAAGTGCTCCGTTATTTTCTTCGCGGTGCCCTTTTTTTTAATATTAAAACCTACGACGATCATATTAAACCTCATTTGCAAATAACAATCAGTTTTTCTTTGCGAAATTGATTTGTACAGCAATTTTAAAATTTAATTTGTGCAATTAACAGTAATACACTTTTACAGAGTAAATTTTCCCTGGTGGTGATTTTTTAGACTATTTTTTTTTTATTTCAGAAATTGGATTCAGAATTTTACTTTATTATAAAGAATTTTACTACAAATGGAAAACTTGGGGGCCTGTGAGGAACCGGAAGAGATTATTTAATTTTCCTCACATTATTTGCACGAGATTTGCTTACCATTACTAAACATCGGAAAAATGAAAATAAAGCAGCAGTGGTGAAATTTCGTGAATTTTGCTCAAAATTTAAAATTTAAGGGCCCGTGAAGAATCAGAAGATGTTTAATTTGCCTCAATTTTTTACACGTTTATTTACCATTACATAACTTTTCCGCACTAGACTTTTTTGAAAATCGAAAAACAAAAAAATTTTTCTGCTCCGCCTTAATTTTTATAAATATTTTTTAAATCCATGGATCAAACAGGTTTTCATACTAAACGTCTCCACTACACTTCTTGCTAATATCGAATCAAAACTGATAAGAGCGGAGCAACGGCAATTCTGTAAGAATCTGTATGGAAGGAGCGTAATAAGAATTACATACGATGTATCAGTCTGTGCATCCAATAATACCCGAAATCTGTCGCAAACCAACAAATGACCCACGTCCACGGAGAATCCCAATCCAGCTCAATCAACCTGTAATTTTTGTAGATCCAAGCATAAACGAAGACTTCAGCCCCTTTGAAAGGTATTCTGTAACAAATAAAAATTATTTTTATGAATGAAAGCAATCAATCATGAAAGGTGATTGCATGAAAGGTGAAATTATGGATTGAAACATTAATGTGGAATGAAACACAGCTTTTGTTTCATTCCAAAATTGTCATTTGTTTTCGAGATATTCAATTTGGAAATCAGGCAGTCCTTTGATGGACACCCTGTACATAAACCAATTGACTTTTGAACCTTTTTTGTCCTTTCCTTCTGTCACAGCATCTTAGAAAATGAGTTCTTGTGTCAATACCAAAACTATTTTTTCGAAGACCAGTCAGAGGATTACTTCAAAAAATTTTGCGCTTTCCCTTTCAATTTCTAAGAAACTTTTTGCTAGGTTTGCAGTAGTAGCTTCAATATTTTGTAGGTCCACATTATCTGCTCTTCTGAGAAATGCTACTTTGAAGGAGTTTTTTTTTAATGATCCAAAATGTGTAAATTGCAAAAATCGTAATTACTGACAGCAATTTTAAATTACGCGCAGCACTGAGTAATTTTTTTTTTTTCAGAAAACAGTGTCAAAAACTTTGGTTGAAAGTTAGCAGTATTTTACACTATAAATAAAATAAAACCGACAAAAAAGAGCCATGTCTGATAACAAAGAAAGAGAGAGAGAGAGAGAGAGAGCAACAATTAAGAATTCAAAAAAAAAAAAAAAAAACATTCATTCAAAAACAAGAAAGTTTTTACTGAAAAATTTATTTCATACTTAAAAATAATTAATAACATAATGATATGCATTAACTTGAAAAAAAAAATGATTTTTCTTACTTTGACAATTGCATGAGGACGCCATGGGCAACGTTTGAAATGGTGTCGTTGATTCGCCATAATGGCTTCTTTTGGTAATACCGAATCAGTTGCTCTAAAAATATTGTGATAAAAAATAGAGGAGTAACCTGCAAAAACGAAAAAAGTTTAAATCAGGAACACATGCAATAGAAAAGGTCATGAAATAATATCTTTTGATAACACAAATTCTGAAATTATGATTATAATGTTATATGTAAAAGACTTAACAACAGCTTCTGTAAAATAATGCAGAAAACGAATCGCCAAACAAAAAATCATATTTGCCCTCTAATTTATAGCAAATCAATTATTAAAAGAATTTGGCACACGAAATTTATACTACCCTTGAGCAGAAGAAATATTTTGCTGTGGATGCAGATGGTGACCTGATACTACAATGAGCTAGTAGCTTAACTTTTGGACAAGAAAAAAGGACAAATGAAACTTCTGGTACAAGGTGTCGAAAATTTTCTTTCATCCAAACGAATCATTTTTAGAAATTAGTTGGAACAATTGCATAATTTACAGGGCTTGTTAAATTTAATTAAAAAAATCACAGTTACAGGTTGCAGTATAAAGGTGCAGTATAAATATAATAGGAAATGCAGCCTGGGAATAGTAAAAATTGGAGCAAAAGTAAATTTATTAGACTGGTGTCTTTCTTTATTTCAACTTTCATATATATTTTTTTCTTTAACATTATTTTTATTCTTAAATTTGCCATTTAAAAATCTCTTTGTATGCTTATAAACGATAGGAGAATAATTATTTAATTTTGACTTGTATCAATTCAACAAAAAGGGGATAATTCACAATTACCTCGTGTGTAACTCGTGATTGACCTCGATAGGTAATTCTTGGTCACTCAATAATTTAAATAAAATAAATAATAATTTAATTTCAAGTAAAGTGATTATTTGAATAATTTCTAAATTGTTTTTGCTTACTCCATGCCAAATTAAATCATTTTATCTTTGATATTTTAGAAAAAAGAAAAAAAAAGCAAGATCTTATGGTTTTTTTACCCCTTAATTCCTCCGTGTGACCCTATGTTGTGGGCAACACAAAACCTTCGCAACAATACGCCATCCAATACGCAGCGGATACCAATATGCATCAGAAAGTATAAATACCAGTAATTTTCGCTTCGTCACAGTAGGTCATAGTTTGGAGAAAACATTTATTCAAAGAGCTCTAAATGGATTATTTTTACTTAAAGGTTAACGGCCATTGTCCGACTGTTCAAAGCATTCCTCATTTTCTTTTAACACACTACGAACTTTTACTTCTTCGTTTTGGAATTCATTTTTTTTTTCTTTTTCACGGCTGTCATACTTAAGTAACGAATTTCGAACCCTCTAATGGCACTTTAAAACTCGAATGTTGTTAGGAAAATTGATGTGCGAAAAGATGATAAATTATCTTTATTATTATTATGCTTTCATTTAATTTTCTAAGACACTTTGTTCGTAATTCAATAAAAGACTAGTCTTAACTATAGAGTATTTTTAAGTAACCGTCCGTGCGACTGAAATTTGTCACTTCCTCGTACTCGGAAGTAGGGTTTTCAAAACGATGTCAAAAAGCTTTCAGTTAAAAATACTCCTTTATTTATTTATTCTATTCTATTTTGTTCCGACACTGGTATAACGCACAAAGGAATATTTCCTTAGCAATAAAAAAAAAAAAAACGTCTAAAACTCTCGGTTTAGCTATTATTCTTTTTCTTCAAACAAATAAATATATATTCAAGATTCGTGGATGGTTACCCATAGAACTGCTTTTTCGGTGAATGTGTATTTTGCCATTTCTTTCGTCTAAGTTGAACTAAGTCTCTCATTTAAGTGAAATAAATAAAAATAATAATTGATTGTGCAATGTTAATTGATGAAATCTTTGAAAAATTTTCCAGCATTACGTCACTTGTGTAATGTTTCCGCATTCTCCTCTACAGTTGGGAGCGTATAAGTACTTGGAGAGATTATGCAGTTCCTCATATAGCTGTTTTTGAATTCTCTGCTATCATCAATTCTAAAACGTTTCCGACATTAATTTTGATTCTTTTATTATACATGCCATTCACAAAAAATAAATCACTTTCCTCTTTCGTGTGAGGCTCATTTTTTTAAGTAGAACTAATGCAATATTTGGGCAAAACGTCTTTGGATTCTGATTTTTTTTATCAATGACAAATTTTCTGTTCATGTATTGCCACCAGGAACAGACATTTAATGTCATCCGAATAGTCATCATTAAAAACAAATTTAAAAAGTTTTTCTCAATACAATTAGACGTAATCGACGACGAATTAAACCAAACTGAATAAGTTAAGTAGAAATGAATGAGCACTTATACGTAAATGAGCTTCACATGAGCTTATATCAGTAGCCGTACTCTCTCAAACTATTCACTCACAACTTATTAGGAGGAGGCAGACAGACAATCCGACTTACACACTCTTTCCTACTCAGTAACCCTACTTATTAAATCTCTTTTTCAATGTTTTTTAAAATATAATTTAACATTGATTTTTTTTTTTGCAGGTAACTTTGCAATTTAAATTGTATTTTTTTTTTTTTTTTTCTTTGAACTTCTGCGAGGATAGGCTCAAAAAGTGTTTTTTAGTTCTTATCAAAAACATATTGACTTCAAAAGAAATTCATATATTTCAAACTTAATTTGTTTCAGTAAAATTGTTATCCTTGAAAAAGATTAATTTTAATACTTCTGAAAAGCAAATGCGCATGACATACTTCAAAAGTTATTTAAAATAATTTACTTGTTCATATGTCGGTGGCAAACACTCAACCAATGTTTTTAAAATTCACAAATGAAAGTCAGACTCAAGTTTGAAATAATGAAACTTCGCAATCATGAATATTTTTATGAGAGAATAATTTGGCAGTAATGTAATTGTGAAAACGAATTGCAATAGCGCACTTTTCAATTTGCTTATTTAGACATCCATTTCAACCCAACCTTTTTGGCATAAAAATTGACAACAGACATTCAATCAAACGGTCAAAATTATATTTAAGGTTTTGTGAGTTAGTAAAAGACAAAATGCGAAAAAAGAGGAATATTCTGTTGCAATAAATGAACTTATTTTCTATCGGAAGTATCTCTTAGGTTATGCAAAAGCTACAGATCAGTAATTGTGAGCCATTTTGCCACCGGAGACCACAAATAAATTATACTGTGATGAAGGAGGCCGCGTAGATAAATACAAGTGCACTAAATTAACTTTTGCGCAAGTATGTTAGTTTTTGGGTACTTTTTATCATTTTATTGTGCCTATGCAAAATTAAAAAAAAGGGGGGGGGGACATTACATTGTTTAATTTTTAACACAAGCTATAGTAAAAATTAAAAAAAATATTTCTGTATACGTTAGGATAATAATCTATTAGGAAATTTATCTTCAATTATTTTGTCTTATACAAGATTAAATACCACTTTAATTAAAATTATTAAAGTATAATTAGTTTTTGATCTTTCATTGAAGCAAATAAAAAAATCTTATTTTTTTTTTCAATGATCGTTATCTTTTATTTTTTTTATAAAAGACCAACATGTCAATTTTGTGTGTGTGTGTGTGTGTTTTTTTTTTTTTAATATTATAAGGATATGAAAAACTTGCACATTCCAACTATGAAAAAGTTTTGAAATCTTAATTAAAAAAAACCTTTTACGAGTTGTGTTACCTTTTGTTTCTAGGTTGAAAGTAAACTGAATATAAGATTCTAACTTCGTAACCCAATGCTTCTATTAATCCTGTAAAAAAGCATACCCAATTTGCATTCTTAACTTTTAGCCAATGGCGGGTACAACTGTTCTACCGACGAAAAGTTTTCTGTTTTTTCTCCTTGCCCCACCTCTTAGCGTTGGAACAATCCTCCAAGCCTTCGCACACTGGAATTCATCTTATCCGATCCAGTCAGGACATATTTCAAAAAGATGACAGGATTATACAGCTAAATATGCAGTTCAGATAATAAATGACAAAATTAAATCAAGAGCTTGTTCGTTGTTCCTATGCTGGGAGTATTTTGTAATACTAATCATTGCGTATCAATTAGGCAGCACGAATTAGGAATCAAAACAAATTTAAACTTTCGATCTGAATTTTGAATGAACTACTGGATTCTGTATCAACGAAACGTATTGATTCATGTGTCAAAACTAAAAAGGTGTGTCTAGTGCAGTTTTTGAATGAGACAATGAGAAATGCATGCTGATATGCACGCCATCTAGTATCTAGGCTGCTTTTCGGGGGGGGGGGGGGGAGGGGGCGGAGACCGAAAATTTCGTCCTTCAAATAAAGGTGTCCCTTCTTCGGAGGTACTTGAGTTAATGCACGTAGTACATTAGCTCAGTGTAAATTAAAGTTATACAAACAGAAACTGTTAACATTATAGAATAAATACTGGAAATATTTCACATACATTACATAAAATTCAGAATCTTTAAAATAAAAATTTTAGTTAAAAAAAATATTCAAAAACTTGGTAATTGTAAAGTTTTCGAACTTAATGCAGCAACTGGTTTGAAGTAATTCATTGCATGAATTTGTTTGATGTCATGTAATTTCCATTGCAGTACAATGTAATTGTTTTATAAAATGTTGACATTTTATGATGCAATTAGTTTAATTAATTAATAAAACAATTAGTTCATATTTAAACTTTCCAATAGAAAGCTTTTCATAGACACACAAAACCTGTCTGCTCTGAGCGGTTTGGATAAATTGATCAAAGGAATGTATGCATGTAAATTGCAACAAGCATTTTAGAATGAATGCTTTCTTGTTTTTGTTTTTTCTTATTAAATGTGTGTACGCTAAACCGTATGATTTCAAATAATAAAACAAAATAATTTCCTGTTATAAAATTGTCTGACGAATTAATAAGATTACTGCTCATATTGTTACTACACATACAAGTTACAATTTTTTTGGCACATTCACTTAAAATTTGTGTGTGCCTGCTGATGATGCTCACTAAAAAACTTTTATTCCTTGATGAAATCCATTATTTTCTTGCCAACGTTCAGTTGATTTATTACGCCTCATCTTCCTTTCACCTTATCGAATTCTTTCTTTCAATCAAATTGATGACCTGTCCGTATTTATGAGAAATAATTTCAATTGCTTCCGTCATGCCGCTTCATAGTGTTTGAAGTGAGTTTGTCATTTTTACCTACACCTTATGATTTTTAAAACTTCCTCATTGACTTAAATAATCTCTCCTTTTTTTACAGAGGAGTTTTTGCTTTTATACAATGGCTTGGCGGTTTTGTCTCTAATTCTCATTTAAAGGCATTCACCCTTTCCGCATTTTACTTGAAATGATTGTATTTAATTTGCCTTTTCCTAAAAATTTATGAAATGCTTTCTGTTTCAAATATTTTTTTTCGCGTATCAAGGTTGACCTGGTAGTGTATTAAACCTTAAAATTGGAAATGTAGTTTTAATTTAAGTTTTTTCAGTAAATAAATAAAAACTTTACATAACTTTGAACAAGAGCCGTAACCAAACTATTTTTCGGGGAGGGTTTTACCGACACATTTCTCATTAAATCTATATGATAACTAAAATTTAATTTCATGTTCTATATTCTATTATGTATCTGCTTTTTGTTGCAATAGATGCTTAAGGGGCATTAAAATGAAAAATAAAATAATAACATATCTTTCCAATGAAGGGAAAAATTCTGATGTGTACAAAGCATCTTCGTCCAAGTTAAAAAGGTGCATTGTTGTGTGTGAAATTATGTTTGCAAAAACTACAATAAAAGTAAATATTTAAGATAAATCAAAAATTTTTTTTACTACCATTCAATGATGGTAATTTCATTTTTCAAATGAAATTGGAAAATAAATAAGAAAATTAAAAATAAAATAATAATAATATTATTTTTCAGCAAAAAAGGACTTTAAAAAGCATTTTTTGGAATAGTTTTGAAAAATCTCGGAGGAGGTTTGAACCCTAAAAACCCACCCGTTAAATACTTTGAACGTTGCACTTTGAACGTAGTACCTTTGGCATTGCTATTGCTGCCGAAATTCGACTGCGCAAACGCTGAGTAGTTCAAGAGCCCATGCGTCAGACCTACGTAATAGAAACAAGACCCAAAAATGTTCTGCTTAAGCACCCACATCAGTTAAGAGCGGTTTGCTATTAGTTAAGCTGAGTGGTGCCGGCCTTGGCAGGAAATAGGTAGCAGAGGTGCGAAAAATTGCTGCAAAAAAATATCATAGAGTCATTCCGTGTCACGTCACCGGACCATCTCCGGTTCGGAGGATATTTTAGAGAAGTACAGACATTCCTTTTTAATACGCTTTTGTTATGTAGAGAAAATTACATCGTTAAGGAAGCTCAAACACGCAAGGATACTGCAGACACGTGTTTCGGCGTTACAAGGAACGCCTTTTTCAATGCAAAAAAAAAAAAAAGCCTATGGATGCACAGACATCCGACAAAAGTAACGGGAACAGAAGCGAACAGCTTAAAAAGCAAACAAAGCAGATTATACGAACACCAATAAAAAAGTTTCAAGCCAAAAAAGCCTTTTTTTTTTAAATTGGTTTTCGGATAATCTGTTTTCTTTGCTTTTTAAACTGTTCGCTTCTGTTCCCGTTGGTTTTGTCGGATGTCTGTGCATCCATAAGCTCAACTTTTTTGCATTGAAAAAGGCGTTCCTTGTAACGCCGAAACACGTGTCTGCAGTATCCCTGCGTATTTGTGCTTCCTTAACGTTGTAATTTCTTCTACATCAGTTGCACAAAGGTATTTAATTACTTCACTCTGTCATAAGTTTCACATGTGGGTTTGTTTGTATGTATGTATGTAACTATGAATAAAAGATAAAATTCACGTTCTTTACAAATATAAAAGTAATATATTTAATACTATTACTAACACTAAAGGCTAAACTATAATAATACATGTTGATGTGTTATAAATGTTTCAGTTGATTGTCTGTAACTCTGAATAAAAGATAAATTCACGTTCTTTGCAAATATGAAAGAAATATATTTAATACTATTATTAATTCTAAAGGCTAAACTACATCACATGTTTAGGCATTATAAGTGCATGTAAAAGCGTATTTTTTAGTTTTTTTAAACTAATATAAAGATTATTGAAAATAATCTACGCAAATTATTAGCTTCCAAGTACGCCACTAGTACAAAGTTATTATGCAGAACGTCAACGACTTTTGTCTTTTTTTTTTTTAATACCGTAAAGTCGGGTTACTTGGACCCACAAGGAGGTTACTTGAGCCCACAGTAAAATGATAAAATCTGGGTTTGGTACTAGCATTAGAGACTGCAGAGTGCTTCTACCTAGAGGAGAAACGAGGAACTACGTTCAAGTCTTCAACTAATAAGTACCAAACCTAGATTTTTTCATTTTACTGTAATGGGCTCAAGTAACCCCTTAGGGTCCAAGTAACCCGACTTTACGGTACTTTGAAAAGTGAAAATTGCTTTAAGTTCCATTTAAGTATACAGTTTCATGAAATAAACTTTTCTGTTGCTATAAATTTGTTTAGTTGAAAAAAATTTTTTTTTTCGTCAGAAGATTTTCTTTTAATATGTAGGCAGGCATCTAGGGGATCATTGTTTCATTAGTAAAGTTTTCTAACCAACTATTTGCTTTGAAACTAAGCTACACTATACTTTTAAGTTTTAATCCAACTACTCTTTTACAACGTTACAGTGTCTGCCACAAACGATAGGAATTTAGAGTTTCAAAAGATTAACCGAATAACTTGATATTTTGCATTTTTATGAGTTTTCGAGAGAAAAAAAATCTCAAGTAGGCGTTAAATAGATTTTATGCTGATCGTTTGTTCCACTTGGCTTAACCAATAGGTGGAGTTATCAAGAAATATTGGAAAAAAAATAGCCAATAAAATTCCTCTGCTTCCAGATAGAGCAGCTGACGTTTCACTCAACTCAATTAGTTCCGTCAGAAGCTTAAGTTTTACGACTCGAGAACTCAACATGGCGGAGAAAAAAAAGTTATGTCATTGTCACAGAATCTTAAACCTTTCCACACTTCGGCATCTGAGGAAGTCATAAATTGTGGCATTTTTGATGATGTATTGTACCCAAATTTTCGAAAGCGCAGGAAGTCACGTAGAACGGAATACTTATACGTTCAGTTTTTTTTTATTATCAACACTTAATACGAAGATATATGATCGATTAAGACTTTTTCATGTCTGCTAATTGCTACACCTGGCCCGCTTTTAACGACAGCTTCCAGTCAATATGTTTCCTATTGATTGATTTAGTGATAATTTCAAATGCACTTATGTAAGCCCATTCAGCCTATTAATGAAACTAGTTTTTTTTCAGCCTTCATCGTTTATGGCTTTATAATGCTAACGGGCAATTGTGGACATAGAAGGAATAGGTTATGTTCAGGCAATTTCATTTGCGTACTACAAGCTACTTTCATGTTACCCTTATAACCACTGGAGTTGTATTACCATAATTGTGGCTTAAAATAAGTCTGACGACGTGTGAGGTTATATTACACAGAAAATTATGTACATCGTATACGGAAGCTCTAATGTGTCCCACTAAATATCATTTCCTTCCATTGAGGAAAGTAATTGAATATACAAATTAAGAACTTCCATTAATCTTCAGTATTATTTCATAATTGGGCACTATTAATTTTTAACTGCTGGTCTTAAATGCAGCGTGTGTTTCATAACGGAGCCCTTACGGAAGCTTTTTGACGATATCCACTACTAGGTAAGCCTTAATTCCGAACAAAAGATCTTCTCCTAACATTTTTTTAGAATAAATAAAGCTAAACCGAACAATAAAATTCACGTTCTTTACAACTATAAAAGTTAGATATTTAATAATATTATTAACACTATGAAGCATTCACGCTTGACAACAGTTTTCAAAAATTTATTTTTTAACGGTATTTTTTTGAAAAACAGTCACAAAGGGACTTGTTATATTTCGCCGATTTAAAAGAAAATGAAATAATGCATTACTTTCGTAGTTTTATGAAGTATTAAGGAAACAAAAACTACAAAAAAAGTTAAGCATCTTTAAGAAATATTATTCATACTAAATCACCATGCTGAAATAAAGTTGCTTTTCCAGTTTTAATGCAACGGTACAATTATAGTACAAAATCTTACAATGCATTTCCAGAATGTGTTCTTGGAGATTTGAATCAAAATTAATCAGTGAAAAGAAGTCAATCAAAAGCGACAAAACCCATAGCAGGGTCGAACCTACGATATTCGCGTTTCTAGCGCAACGCTCTATCTAACGGCACTTCTGCATCTCAGTTTTCGAATGATGTAATGTGTAACAAAAAACAGAAAACTATTTTTTTTTCTTGTCTTTTTTTTTTTTGACACAAAAGACAAGTTTTAGATTGTGGGTTTATTTTTTTTATCAATAGCCAGCACGATAAGATTTA
The DNA here is from genome assembly GCA_038373865.1 of Uloborus plumipes. Taxonomy (NCBI): domain Eukaryota; kingdom Metazoa; phylum Arthropoda; class Arachnida; order Araneae; family Uloboridae; genus Uloborus; species Uloborus plumipes. The sequence goes on along the minus strand of JAXGGA010003957.1, from coordinate 6,269 downwards.
AAATGAGGGGTAAATCTTGGAATTTCATGAAGAAATAAATAAGTTCCGCGTGGTAACAGAAAAACAGGCTACAAACATGATAAATAAGATTATAATGCTTATAGAAGTTAAAAACGAAATTGAACACCTAGACACAACAGAACCTAGACAAAATGGGGTGTAAGTGTCAAAAGAAAAAACTTTCAGATAAATAGTATAAATGGTAGGAGAAACAGGCCTCTGTTTTGGAGCGAGAGATGATATTAATAGCTCTAGTAGGTGTTTATTTTTCAGAAACTAAGAACGCGTTTTACTCAAAATAAAAAGTATCTTTTGGCTTCTCACTGCCTCAATTAAACAAGTTTTAAAAAATGTGTCTTCTATAGACTTTATTCAAGGCAGTTAACAATAGTCGTCACGTTAAAAAAGAGAGAGAGAGAGAGAGGAAAGAGGACCTGGGGTGACATTTTACAGTCACTCCAAGGAAAATGAAGTAAACCTCAGTTATAAAATGCTGTCTGGAAGAAAAGAAAAGAGTCTAGGTTTGACACGTATCTTCTTCAAGCTATTATACTTTAAAATTTATAAAAATAATATAAATGCAATTCCAAAGTCTTTTTTGGATCCATCGTGACATCATACACAAAAAATCATTCGTCATGTTGCAGTAGTTTCATTCCCGCACGTGCGATTCCTTAATTTCTTTAAGTGATATTCCTAAATTTCCAACGTCCTCATGGAAAACAATTGAAATAGTTGCAAAGTAAAAATCTGCAATTTTGTTCGATAAAGCGTCGGAAAACTTTTATTTACTAATCAAATTATAAGTTGCGATCGTTTTATAGAAGAAGTTGTACCTTCGTCTTCGAGGAGATGAATGTTTGGGACACTTTATGAGTTGCTCCGAATACCTCGCTGTTGAATCGTTTTTGTAAACTCTTGAAAATTCGTAGTATTTTGGAGGCTCATGTGACAAGGATTTGAACTTTCTAACACATTATATATGATTAATGTACATGTTTCGATGGCTTCTAACCCATACATTAATCGTATTTCCTAAAAAACTATTTTTTGACCAATTCAAATAAATATATTAGTTGTTTGAGCTGGATTAATAATAGATAAAAATTAGTTATTTTTAATTTGATATAAATTCAACCTCCTGATGTTAGGCATGTCAATTTGTATGAATTAAACAGCCAGAGACTGTATAATTAACAAAGCTTCTCTTCTTTACTTATTATTCTCATTATCTTACATTAGATTTAATGTGTATTATATCGATCTAATATCCTATTATTTTCTATGTCTGTATGAACATTGTCGAAAACTAATTCAAAACGTTATCGTATCAAAATTACCAGGGATGGATTAGAAAAGAAAATTACTGGCACCAATCATGTGACAGTGTAACCAATGCGCCTCGAGTCATAATGGATTGCGAGCCCAAACTAAAAATTACAGTAAAACTGAATTGCGAGTACTCTGCGCAAATTATACTTTGAATTTAGCCTGAAATTCTACAGGTTGATTTCTCAAATACCCTTTATTTATTTATTATTATTATTACTAAAATTATACTCTGTAGAATGCAACTGTACAGATAAGTCTTATTCTAAAGCAAATTTCTTTTAAAGTAGGGATGGACCGGATATCCGGTAACTATCCGGTATCCGGCCTATCCGGCTGATATTTTAAGTATCCGGTACTTCCGGATATCCGATCCGGCTGACCGCGCTGGATACGGATATCCGGAAGATTTTTGCAGGATATCCGGCTAAGTATCCGGTATTGATGGGGGGAATATCCGGAATTGATGTGAGGGTTATCCGGTAAGATGTGAGGACCTAATTAAATATTTTCTTTTTTATAAAAATCTTAGTTAAAAATTTCATTGTTTGATAAACCTTTTAGATGATGTAATTACTTTTCATCTTTCCTTTTTACCAATTTTTGCTTTAAGGGTGATTCTCTGTAAACTCGTCATTTTTCACACGAAATCTGTCCGGGCATGGTTTTTTGAAATGTCCGTATAATTATTTTACTATTGCTCAGAAAATGAATCTATTACTTTGGTTTGAAAGAGGGCCAATTGAAGCTTGTGTTTTTCTGATAAATTGTGATAGGGGGTAAGTCCCCCGCCTGGTATAACTAGGCAGGGGACTGTGGCCAGGTGACTGTGTTTTTGCTCTTTGTTGTGTAATATCTGCAAAACTATTGGAGCATAATTAGTTACGAGACTACCTATAAATTTAGGCACAAATCGTGCACATAATAACTAATATGTTTCATAATTAAACTAATTGAAATTAATAAAATCACTTCCCAGAGGACTGTTTTCGTAACGATCCTGATGGCAACTTTCATCACAAATGTGGCTCTCAAACTAAACTAAGTATCGTTTCAGCACCATTCTCGGCAATTTCAGCAAATTCACACTGATTGCTTTAAACTTCATGTCAAAAAACATTTGCAAGAGTAACAGATTTTTTTCTACTGGAGCTTTGAATATGACTCAGGGGACTGTTTGAAAAATCTCCGGACAGAATTTACATGACAATTTTAAGTTTAAAAAATAAGTAATTAGGCATTATATCATGAAAAAAATATAGCTGCATTATTCTATTTTTAGATAATAATTGCCAAATTTAGGTAGTGTTGATAGGATTTTTGAAATATTGCTTTGAAATGTTAAACTATTGGATTGGGACAGCCAGGGGACTGTGTTTTTAGCACTTAGATAATTTCTAGAAAAAAAATTAAATTGTTATCGCTCCAAATACAATTGGGCCACCAAGTATTAATACTTTACTCATATTTAGAGCGATAATTATTTTATTACACTTTATTATTTTTAAAATACTCGGTCCGGACTGTAAATTACCAGTTTACAGAGAATCGCCCCTAAAACATAAATTGTGTTATTCCTCCGACTGTGTACTGGACATGGAAGCATTCTGCATATTTGATTTTTCACAATTGCCAGATAAAATATGATTGTCTTCAGCTTTTAAAAAATATTTTAGTTAAAATATTTAGAAAGAAAAGGCTACAAACCTTCAAGGATTAATATGCGACAAAAGTTTGAAAAAAAACTTACGATCATATCGTTAGTTCATAAAAATTAATCGCAGTAGCTTTTAATATAAATTCTCAAATTATTTTATTTATTGAATTCTTTTATTTTTAGTTTTTGTGCTTCTAACAAAAATTGCGATCTATTAACACCCAATGATGTTGTAATTAGATATTTTACTTTGCCACTATTATTGCTTTATTTATAATTGAAAATAACATACACTAAATAACCTATCTAACATTGACGAAAGTTTTCTTTTAGATAATGAAAACATCTGTCCCCATGAATCGTCGCAACTTAAAACCATACTTTTTTTTTTTTTTTTGAAAGAGTTTAAATGTGTGTGAAGAAATTTTGAATTTTGCACTTTGTTTCGTTCTTTCTTTTTGTAATACCTTCCTTTCAGAAAAGATATTTATCTGCTATTAGAATCTTTTCACGTCTGTCACGCCGCTCCGTAACTCCTCGAGAACATGTTGAGCATGACCCTCAATAACATTCAATCGATTTTCGATAACTCAAAGCTTTATAAACTCAAATATACCTTCATTTCAAAGTTTTCATTTGGTCCCAAAGTCTTGAAAAGACGGTAGGAACTGCTTGTAACTCGAACTATCAATAACTCTTAAGTTTTTAGCCGGTCCCTTGGGACTATGAGCTATTTAAACTTGACTGTATTTAAGATGTTAATTTGCATCATTAGAAAGTGTATTTTGTCTTTTAGAATTTAAGTAAAACTTTAAGTTAATTATTTAGATATAAGTTTATTAATTTATTTTTTAAAGTGAACATGTTTAGAATAATTTTAAATAATAATGATAATATATCGGTCATTTCAGCGAAAATGGTACAAATCAGTCTCGATACTTCAGAATTTTGGGAATTAATTTTAACGTTTACCACCAATTAATTATATTTTTTTTATTTGTTCTCCATCTAATTGTGTGTAACCAAGTATTACTTATTTAGGCATAAGCCATTTATAACCCCATTCCCCCCCAAAAAAAATTCTTTGGCAAAAGAAGAAAAAAATGATCTGCCCCAGCTTCAAATTGCTAGGACTTAAAATGCAATTTAAGATTAAGCTCTAAGCTGAAATGCAACAACAAAATCATTTGCAATGCACAGCACAAAAAATGCTTCTGACACCCTTTCTGCTGATTTTTATGTATGTAAACAAAAAAATCTTGGAAAAACACCTATTTATCTTTGTTCCTAGATTTTTTTTTATGTTTCAAACTGTCCACTCTGTTACAAGCCTTTCAGAAATAAAATAAGCAATCGCATTCAATGTGATATTTTTTTTAATAAGTACAAGTAATGTATCTGCTTTGATTACTTTGATACATTGAATTATATAATCAGTAACTAAGATAAGCCTAAAGTTCTTTGCTGATGATAGTTAATTTCCACTGTGGGATGTCCACTCTGTTGCAGTCGCATTAATAGTGCAAAAAATATTTTTTCTTGAAATTGCAGACAGAATTAGTTTTAGGATGCTTAGTTCATTTTATACTTGTTCTGTAATTAACTTTTCTTTACGATTAGAAATATATTTTTCAAACCTCATTTGTCTCCTCTGTTACACAAAGTGGTCGAACTATTCAAAACCCTTAATGAATGACTCATATATACAAGCCATTTACACTTTATTATGCACAAATAAACAGAGAAAAATTTTCAAAACAATGACTAGTTGGCGAAAATTACTTCATTTGATAAACTTAACTCGACAATTTCAGACATGATTTGTACCATTTTGGCTGGAATAACCCATAAATATAACATTTGCATCTCGGAATGTATCTTTATTTTTTCAAAATGAAGTTGAATTTCGAGGTGATCGTTTAAGAATTAGTTTATTAATTTGTTTTTAAAAAAGTGAATATGTTTAGCATGACCCTTAATGTGTTTAAAATGATAATTTGCCACTTTTAAGAATGTGTATCTTAATTTTTTGGAACTAAAGTAAAATTTCAAGTTGATTATTTAAGTAAAGTTTACTCATTTGTTTTTTAAAAAGTGAACAACTTTAGCATACCTCTTAAAAGTATATTTAAACTGCTGATTTGAATCTTCAGAAAACATGTTCCTTTGTTTTTTGGAGTTATATAAAATTTTTAACTGATTATTTGAGTATAACTTTATTATTATTATTATTATTATTTAACACACTGGTCCTGTTTTAATATTTTCTTCTTTAACTTGTATGTTAGAAAAATTACATGCATATTATTCTTTAAAAAAAAGAATTTCAAAGCAAAATTTTGCTTTATATTATTGCAAAATTAGAAATAAGAAAATGTGTTACTTTGTAATGAAGTTTAAATTCATAAAATTCTAATAAAATATGTATCAATTTGAAAAAAAAAAAAAACGTTTATCTGAGCTTAGTTTTTTTTTCCTTTTTTCTTTCTTTGTTTCTTTCTTTTTTTTTAATATTGGTGAAATATTTAATAACTGTATCATTTACGTAGAAACCTATTGAAATGATATTGAAACAGAAAAGCTTTAAAATTTAAACTAAGAATAATTAAAAGTTTAAACTTTGAGTATATACAGAAATATTTAATTCAATCTTTTTCAAAAGTTTCGTCTATTTTGATAAAAATACATAATTTAGAAAGAAATCACAATATGCTAGTGTTTCATTTCATATGTAGCGCTACTCCTGTACAAATAAAATAGAGGCTTTAAAAATTAATTTAAATGTATTTAACATGTTCTTAAAGAAATTATGCGAGAAACAACTTTGATTTATTGTTTTGAAGCTGCATTACATAAAAATAAGCGAACATGCAATGTAATTGTAATGCCGGATATCCGGTATCCGGCGTGTGATGAGCCACCGGGTATCCGATATCCGGTATCCGGCAAAACCACTATCCGGTCCATCCCTATTTTAAAGGCTAACCTTAAAGCAGCGTTTCTTAATTCCTTTGCTAAAGGAAGCAGTTTTTAATGTTAACATTTTCTTGAAACCCCTGGTTTCTCTTAAGGAGTAAAATCTAAATGCATCATTCAGAAAATAATTTACTTACAATGGAAATTTAAATTATTCTTTATACAGTCAAACCACATTAATTCGAACATGCTAAAACGAATTACTGTTAAGACGAACTACATTTGCGGTTCCCGTCCTCCTGTTAATTATCTATTGCAATGAGTTACCGTCCATAAGCCAGGGCTGTAGCAGAACTGAAGCAAATGC
>JAXGGA010003956.1:0-94781 GCA_038373865.1 Uloborus plumipes | reverse complement strand
AAAAAATATTTAAAATGACATTTTCATGAAAAATTATTTTACGCAAGTATTATTTAAGTTTTTCTCCAGCACTTAGCGTCATTTCCTCACAACACTAATTTTCCATTCAATTAAAAAATTGTTGTAATTTATTGCTACAAACAATATTGCAGCATATTTTTCTTTTTAAGTTGTAGAAAATTTGTTCTTGAAATATATTTGTTCGTACAAAACCAAACAAGGTTTTTTGCATCCGTCATTCCCTCACTGTTTTTACAGTTAAAGGAAATAAAATTAATTGATCAAGTGTTACCTCTTTGTTTCAGAATATGTGAATAAACTCAAATATCAGTTAGGCGTAGCTGCAAGAGTTAAAGTTAAACGAATTCGTCATTCCCTCACCAATAAGGGAATGACGCTTAGGTGAGGGAATAATAATTTAGAACTTGCTGGTTCAAAAAAATAAATAAATAAATATTGTTTCTTTTGATAATATTATTATTGAGATAATAGTTCCTGAAAAGAAAAAAAAATACAAATAATATTTCCTAGAGACATCCGAAATTATAAAAGAACTTGGAGAAAAAGAACAATTTCTCAAACAATTCCATGCAAAATTCGTGACAGAGAATTTTTTTTTTTTTTTTTTTTTTTGCCCAGGGCTATAAATATTAGCTAGTTTAATTATATTATGCCTCTTTCGTTTAATTTTTAACTGTAATTTTTAATATTAAAATACCCTGCCATCTGATCACTACTCAAAACCAAAATTATATTCCGGTCAAAAATATTTATTTCTGAAGTATTTTGCCTCACAAAGCACGAAAATCCCATAAATAGTTGAAATTAGGCCTTGTTTTCAAGATACAGAGTCAATAAGGTAGGGAAATCTCATTAATGCTCTGTTTTTAATACGCTTTTGTTAGTTTCACATGTGGGTTTGCCAGTATGTATGTAACTCTGAATAAAAGATAAAATTCACGCTCTTTACAAATATAAAAGTAATACATTTAGGCAGGAATTCAAGTGAAACACCATTGCAATCGCTTCGAATTGCAATCGATTCTGGAAGTGAATTACCTTTTCATCAACTTAACTTGGCACTGACGTCACTACGAGCGGAGCCAATAAGAGCTCACAAGCAGTCGGCCATCTCCTCTTATTCGCCAAGTAGGCTGTGACGTTTTATCTAGCTCGTTTTTCATAGGCAAACGTCACGCTGACGTCACGATGTTTTTATCAAGAAACGTTCAAATGTAATTCATTTCCAGTAGCGATTGTAATTTGCGATCGCCTGTTTCACTTGAATTCCTGCCTTAATGCTATTGTTAATACTAAAGGCTAAACTATATTATTACATGAAGATGTTACATAATACTATTATTAATACCAACGCCTCCTAAATACTAAGGCCGGGATTCAAGTAAAACACGGACGATCGCAACTCACCAATGCAATCGCAAATTCCCACATTTGGATTCAAGTGAAACGTTACAATCGCTACGAGATGCTATTTTATCGTAATTCGACTTCCATTAGCGATTGCAACTGCGATCGCCTCGAAGCGATTGCAATGGTGTTTCACATGAATTCGGCCCTTAATGCCTAAAACATTTGCTTTACTACGGTCATTGTTGGTTCCACTTTAATCGCCACCTTGCGGCAATCCGATAAAGCCGTTGTTATTTTTTGATTGGTTAATTTTTAAATTTAAATTCAGAAATGAACCAAGCGTTAATTTCTCGAAGAACTCCAGTAGATGGCAGAGCTTCGTGAACTAAGGGGATTTTGTAGCTATTGGAGATGGATCCGAACAATATTCGAATTAATATTTTGATTAGTTGATTTTTAAATTTAAATTTAGAAATGAACCAATCGTTAATTTCTCTTTCTTGAAGAACTCCAGTAGATGGCAGTGTATCGTGAACCAAACTGACGAAATTTTGCTCTGTGCTAAAAACCAGAAAGTTGCAGGCATTTAGTATTTACTCGTAGGAGGCGTTATTAATACTAAAGACTAAACTATATTACATGCTGATGTATTATAAGGTGCATGTCGTATAATACGGCATGGTTTAAAGCTTTATAGTTTGATTAACTCTAAAAGCGTATTTTTAGTTTTTAAACTAGAATGTAATTATTTCCGGTAGAAAGAAGCACATCTCATGAAACTAATCGTCCTAAAGCTTCTACCCCTGGTTGCGACAGAAAATATCACTGCATAGAACACCATGGGAATTCAAAAAATTTAAATTCCAGGGTGAGAATTGCCAAAAATGAATCTCTAGCAGATGCATCTATTTCTGCTTCCACGCATATTCTTTTCTGTCTTTGATTGTGAAGAACTTTGAGGAAGCTATGAACAAAGATGATTTTTCAATATTTTAGAGGATAATTCTCAAGATGTATTGCAACAAAAGTTGAGGAGATAATTTTAAATCACCCTTCAAATATGCACAATTAGGAAGATCACTATTTTTGAATAAAGCATTTGGAGGGAAAGGGAAAAGCACCTTAGAAGCCTTTAAGGGTGTGTTACAAGTGTTTTTAATCAGAGAAGACGAAACTAAGCACAGTTGGTAAAACAAATGTGACAGACTTTTTGTGACCATAATGTTGGTAAAACAAATGTGACAGACTTTTTGTGACCAATGTTGGTAAAACAAATGTGACAGACTTTTTGTGACCAATGTCTGAAACGCAATTTCCAACAGGGCTTGTTGCCTATAAAAGCTGTGAAGATGTGAGTGATGAGCATGTTAAAAGGTTTTCCTAAGATATCTATGCGATGGAACGCAGATTTTAGAATCGTTGAACTGAGTTAATGCTTACCGAATACTGTTAACCCATTAATGCCTAGCGTCCCTTTTTAGGGACGGTACAAAAAGGGGTCTGAATTTCCCCAAAATGAACATTTCAACCAAATAATAGTGTTTAATTAGTACCTTGGCATTGTTTCAATTCAGAGACGGACTGGGGAGAAAATTCGGCCCTGGGATACTTTTAAAAAACCGGCCCTGGGGGGGGGGGTAACAAAAAATCGGAGGAACATGGATCCCTACCCAATCACTAGCCCTTTTCCGAAAATTTTTTACTGACAACAATACAACTCTTATTTAAAGCAGTAATTCAAATACAAGTCCAGCCTTCAATTTTTCTTTTAAAGAAAAAAATGTTTAATAATATCTAAGATGATCAACTGTACCAGTTTAAATGGAGTAGAGAGGTATGGTTAAATGACTTGTTTTCTAGGCCCAAATTATTTAATAGTTTATTTAAAAATAAAAGAAAATTATACTGTGTATAATATTTATTGTGTATTGAATGTGCTGCTCAATAAATTTGTGATTTAAATTAATTCCAGTTATGAAAATTATTATAGACATTTTTATTCTTCTTACTTCCAATACTTTGCTACATCAATGACCTATTATTCAAAAGTATACTTTGGCTAAGCCAGTGGCGTAACTACTCGTTGGTTTCAGGGGGGTTTATATTCTAAGTCGTCACGAGGTTTAAAAAACGGGCGGGGGGGGGCAACCCCTTTTTACCCACACTTTGCATGTATGTATGTATATATATATATATATATATATATATATATATAATACGCACTTGAAAATACGTACTTCCGAAGTTCGAAAAACCAGACAGCTTTTTAAAGAGTAAAGAAATATTATTGTAGAAAAATAAAAGGAGGGTCCGGGGGTTCGCCCCCGGAAATTTTCATAAATTGTACCTCTAAAAACTCCATTCTAGACTATCTTGGTGATGTTCAATCTCTTCCTCAGTCAGTAAAACACGATTGCCGGCCATTTTTAATAATGTGAAAGAATAGGATACAGAAATTCTTCCCAGCTATTTTTTCGAAATTTCAGTTCCAAAAACGCAATTTCTGACGAATTTCGATCATAATGGGAGGTTTAGAGGCCTACCTCCGGAAAACTTTGACATTTATTTCCTAAAAAAGACAATCCTTAATGGTTCTGGGAAAGGGAGGGGGATGGCAATGAAGTCTGTAACACAATGATATTCGCTGGAGAATCGTACTTTTTCATTCTAGGAGTTATATATTTTTTCATCTCATTTTTGCATTTTTGGACCAACGTTTCGGGGGGGGGGGTTGTCCCCAAAACACCCCCCATAGGTACGCCACTGGGCTAAGCTTTGAAAGCACACTAGTACAATTCAAATATCTTATATGGTTTGATTAGAGATGAAAATGGTCGGAAAAAAACCGGAAATTTTCGGAAAAAAAACCGGTTTTTTCCGTTTTTTTTCCGAGGAGGTTTATTTCCATTTCGGAAAAATTGAATTTTTCCATTTAATTTTTAAGAAAGAAATGACTAGAAAATCTTCTGTTTGTATAATTGTTAGAAGCGTTAATTTATTGAATCCTGCATTTTTGTTTTTCATTTAAATCCCCTAAACATCTTGATGCAAAAGCATATAGCCATTATTTTCGTTTTTTTTCCCTTATTTAATTACATTGCAGGTATCAAAGAGCATTTTCTTAATCGTGTACATAATACTAGTTTTTTAGGATAATTATGAAATTTGGATACTAAAATTGTGCTAAAATGTTCAATTTCTGGTCTTACTCCCCGATCATTTTCAGCTTGGAAAGCAGAAAAAAAGATAAATAAAAGTTTTTAAGGAAATACTTGAATACTGGCCATTTTATAAACATTACGTTCTCTACTCTAGGACAGCACAATTTTTCATTGAAAATGTTAAAGCAATAGTAAATAAGTACAGAAATTTATGTTAAAAACACATTTTAATATTTTGTAACAAGTGAACCACTGCTCAATTAGATAAAAAAATAATTCTGATTAAATTCCAACTTTTGTAAACACAGCAGATTTTATAATTGGCCTACTATTAGTGTATTTTTGATATTAAAAGTACATAAATTATTTCTTATGAAAAATTACATGTCGCCACTGAAAGGTAAAATTATTTCATTATTGATAAGTGCTTATGCACAAAAATTTTCTTTATTAATATGAATTCTTTCATACAAAATGCAATACCTCACTTTTTAACTGATTTTCTTTCTGTACTTCCTCTACTTTATGTATGTATAAAATAAACTGTCACATATATATTTAATTTTATATCATACATTTATCAATTTTCTGTTAAAAATTGTTAATTTCCTTTTGGTATTTAGATATTTTCCAAAATTTTATATTAATATGCAACATTACTAACATTATGACAGCATATTTACAAAAAAATTAATAACCTAATTTAAATAGTTTACATATCTTTCAAAGATTTTTATATGTCTATCAGTTCAGAGTTCAAATCGTACTAAGATACTAATTATTAACGTTCTGTGTATTTAAAGTAGCACAAAATATAAAATAAATAACTAAATAATAAAAAAAAAACTATATTAAAGTAAGTATACTTACCTTTATTGCAAATTCCAAGCAGAATTCAAAGCTATCAACTATTAAAACTCTCTCGACACAATTCTACACAGAAACTTCTTTAACAAAACCAACGTAATTTAGTGAAGAACTAATTTTACTTCTTCATGAAATGAATAAGCATAACCTTAGCCACAGAATGAGGTTTCCGCTGACTGTGCGAACTAAATGTATATTGCCGTGCTTGCTAAGCACATAGTAGAATCTGCAATTGAGCTCAAACTGAGATATTGCATTTTAAAGAGCTGCGCCTATATATATTTTGTTGTGATGACTTTTTATTCAGCAGATAAAAAAAAAGTTTCCAATCACAAATGACTACAAAACATTTATTAATAACACATACGAAACAGAGAGCAACCTCTGGTTAATAACTCTGGTTTTGTTGAAAAGTTGGGGTATGACTATTCTGCTTAGCAAGGCAGTGCAGTAAGTTGAAACTCCAGTTTAAATTTTGTTCAGGTTTAGAAACCATTACGCAGTTTTAAATTTTTTTTTGGAAATGTTAAAAAAAAAGTCATTTAAGTTTTATTTGGATTTAGATTGGGTGGGGAAAAACCAGAACTCAATAGTTTTCATTTTTACTTTCTTCTATATCTAATATATAGAAGAAAGTATTGGTTTCATGAAAATTTTCGAATGTCGAATTTTGATGGATTTGCACGCTTTGAGGTGCGCTGAGTCCATTTCGACCATTTTTGGAAAATGTCTGTCTGTGTGTGTGTGTGTCTGTCTGTGTGTGAGTCTGTATGTGTGTGACCAGTTTTTGTGGCCGCGCTAGAGCAAAAACTACTGCATGAAATCGAACAAAAATTTTTGCACATATGTACCACCATGTGAACTGGTGAACCTGACTTTGTTTAGCGAATTCCTCCAAGGGGGGTGGAGCAATCGCACGTGTTCTGCGCGGGAGTGAGTGCTATATCTCAGGAAGTAACCGGCGGAATCAAACGAAAATTGGTCCATAGGTAGACCCTACTGAGTACAGGTGCTGATTCAATTTGTTTGTCAATATCTCCAAGGGGGGTGGAGCAATCGCACGTGTTCTGCGCGGGGGTGATTGCTATATCTCAGGAAGTAACCGGCGGAATCAAACGAAAATTGGTCCATAGGTAGACCCTACTGAGTATAGGTGCTGATTCAATTTGTTTGTCAATATCTCCAAGGGGGGTGGAGCAATCGCACGTGTTCTGCGCGGGGGTGACTGCTATATCTCAGGAAGTAACCGGCCGAATAAAACGAAAATTGGTCCATAGGTAGACCCTATTGAGTACAGGTGCTGATTCAATTTGTGTGTCAATATCTCAAAGGGGGGTGGAGCAATCAAAAGTGCTTACTTTGTCATTGCACCTACTGTATCTCGGGAAATATTGCTGCGATTTGAATGAAATTTGGAATAACACTAACTAACTCAATATGGAAGCAAGCATCGATTAAATTTTGTCGCCAATCTCCTCAGGGGGAGGATGGGGTGATCTTTGCGCTTAGTCAACAATGCGAAAAATTAATTCATTAAAAAATCGCTTTCACGCTATTTCTTCTTCTTCTTCTTCTTAGGGCTCTAGGCCCGTTGGGGATGATGAGGACTGCGTGCCTGGCGCTTTTCCTCCGTTTCATAAAGATCTTTTCTTATGGAAAATAGAATTGATGCCGTTACTATTCTCAGTATAGCAAAGAAAAATTAATAAGGTCCAGCACAGGGGTAAGAAAAAACCACTTGTTACAAATGCGGTATTTTCCGCTTGTAATGAAAAAATGAATAAATTATGCAAATAAGTGGAGACAACGAGGATAAAAGGAGGATGCGAAGCTGGTAGAAATCAGAATAGGTCCAGGATAGCCCTCCCATAGTTTGGGTCTTTGAGGGCTTCCTGGTTGAAAACTTCTTGGAAAGTCAAGTTCCTATTCTTTAAAAAGTTAGCAATAAAAAACCTTTGATTTTTATTTTTTACGCAATCAAATAGGATATGATCCCTATTTTCTATTATATTACAAGTTTCACAAAGGGGTTCACGCTATTTAATTATCAAAACAGCTGAAAACTTTCAATGATTTGAAATTTTTAACTGTTGCCAATTTCTTTTTACTAACAAATAAAATGTTTGCAATTTATCTAAACAAGGCTTTTGCAATGATTTCCAATTTCGCTCGTTGATTCTGAATTTGCAGGGTTATTACGATAATTGGGAAATTGTAACTGTCTCCAATTACTCGGGCGAGTACGTATTTTATTTTGTAACCGGAATTCATAAGATAGATATAGAAGAAAGTTTCGTGACGGCCACGACAGCTAGTTAGATAGTGAGGTTATATTGCAAGGGAGAAAAATCATTCTGATTTTTCTTTCAAACACTATTATTGATGTTTGAAAGTATCTACTTATTATTTAAGTTTTAAAGGCTGTCTAAAATAGAAAATTTAATTGCAAGGGTTGACACACTTTATCCAATATTAACAGTGAAATGACGATATGATTCATTTGTGGGGTTTGACTAAGAAAGCTTTGAGTCATAAAACAGAAAGGCTATTTTTTTCCTATTAAAACCTACCTAATTATGCGTATTTCTGCCATCAGGAAAAATAATATGTGTTGATTGCATATATTTTTAATGATTAATCTTTTAAATGGTCCAATAAAAGCAAAACTATTAAAAAACACTCTTTTTAATTGCAAAAAAGTCAATTTTTCATTTTTTTCCAATTTTTCCGGAAAAAAACAGGAAAAAACCGGTTTTTTCCACCACTTCAAAATTTCCGGAAATTTTACATCTCTAGGTTTGATTCAAAATTAAGTTGACTTATGTCACTACTACATATAAACAATTCATTCAGCATAAATTGCAACTCAGTTTTAATTGCTTACAATTTTATAGCAGTCTTCAAACAAGAACAATATTAGTTTATTATTAGAGAAAATTTTATTTAAAATTTCAAACATCTATTCGCTTTAATCATATTAATCCCAAGATTTTTTTCCCCTGCCGACAATATTACACCAAAAAATAAAACATCAATTTTGCTACACTTCTTTGGATAAGGTCAAATGATTGTTCACGATTTGTTTTGGCGTAGAATAAAATGAATTAACAATAATCCGGATAAATTATAAATGACTATAGCAATGACTTACTTATAAACTTCCGAGTGCTAAAGGATTATGTTGCAGTCCTTTTCTCAGAGAAGTACTTTGAAAAACGCATCAATGAATGTTTCCGCTCACTTTGTTTGCCATGCTGAAGCAATCAGGCGGACAGAGACTACTATATGTACGAGAAAAGGAAAAACATCTGACACATGTTTTCTCTCCGACCCCCCCCCCCCCCCGTGTCTTTTCTCTGACTATTGTCGTTCGCTTCGGTCGTTTGGTACAGTCGCGCCGTAACCTGATGCTGACGTCTTGTCTAATAAAAAACAACTGTCTTCGGACCCCTTCCCAATGTAACACCCACCGCTGTGGACCTGTGGACAACGGATAAGTGTCGGCTCGGGCTGGCCCTGGGTATGAACCCTGAGGTGTCGAAACCAATCGTCGAAACCAGCTCATCGACAAGCAAATTCAAGGACGAATACACACCATTATCCCCACTTAGTTCCCCGAAGCTTGTCGACCACCAAGATGTTTTCAAGGGTATTAACGGCTTGCGGCTAAATTGCAAGTCGGCTGTCTCGAAAGCAACTGATTTTTCCGTTCTCCTTTTTTTTTGAAGATATTTCTACTTTTTTTCTAAAATTTAATTTTTGAGTTTAATCTCTATTTTTTTTTATTCACGATAAATTGCAAAGCTAAGAGATTCCCCGACGAAACATTAAATTTTCCCCGACGGGGGGGGGGGGGGGCAAGATGTTTCCGACGGGGGGGGGGCAATTGCCCCTCCCCTGCTTTGGAAGGTAATTTAACTAAATATTGGCTTTCAAGAACCTCTTAATGGAGACACTTGTGCTTCTTTCTTGGTGGGTTCTATTCTAACCAGGAAACCACAAGATCGGGTACAAATGTAAGAAGTTAAAAATGGTATCATTCGAAAGAGCATATTTTGAGATATTTATTTAACTCAAAGACAGAGGCGGATCAAGTGAAGTGGGGGCCCCCCTCCACCCTCTCTAAAAAAGGGGGAGAGAAAATCCCCCTCCCATTAAAAAAACCAATACAGTTTACCAATATTTTTTATTTTCATACCTCATATAAATTTTCGTCTAGATTTAATTGCAGCAAAATCATTAATTATGTTTTCCGTGTCGACGCGGTTCAACAGTTCCTGTTCAATATACAGTCCCATAATTGTATCACAAAAAGCGCACGGAAAACCAGTTGCTCCCAGACTACAAGCTCAACTTAACATTCTTTTGAAATTTGCCACTCTAAAAAACAGAATGAAACACAGTTGAAAATTGGAATGTTCTCGAACATTTCAAAAGAAAAACCGTTATGCCTTGCACATATAAAATCAAAACAATAGCATAAACCAAAAAAGCAAACTTGTACGATAAAGCAGCTAAAGAATAATAGATGAAAAAAAGAAAAAATTCGGGCCCCTATATTGGCATCTTAACTTTTAAAAAATGGGGAACGAATTTTTTGGGGGCCCCTAATCGGGCGTTATGGGCCTATTGAAAAATCAGACACTTGCTGTAATAAAACTATGACATCGAATTTAAATTAGAGGTGAAACAAATTTGGGGACTCCTAAACCGGATTATATTGGATTATATTTATTAACCCTTTGACGCAGAATTTTTATCAGCGTTTTGTTCATACTTTGTCAATCATTTTGTATTAATTTATGTCAAAATAAGGAGAAAATAATATATTTAGCATTTTAATAATTTTCTGGTTATGTTGTACAGTTTAGGACGACGGTGTCCCTTTCTGCGTAATAGGTAAAATATCTATGATAAATTGGCGTTTTGTTCTGTGGGACACCGGTGTCCCATTTCTGCTTCAAAGGGTTAATCTGGTAATGGCTGTAAAAGAAAAACAAACAAACAAACAGACAAACAAACGGTACAAAGCAGTGCTCATGTGCGGTCGCTCGCTGGTATTTTTATTTCACATTAGATACCAGTCTTTGCTCTATGAGATGATTTTCGCCTCCCTCCAACTCATTTACTTTCGTATTCCATGCTGATGAGGGAATAATAAGCCCGAAACTGCAGTCCATTGATCAAAATGAACGAGTTGGCGGTGTATTGCAAACGGTAGTTTAGTTGGTTGGTAAAAGCTATAGCCATCGTATTGGAGCTTTAGAATCCAGTCGAACTTTGTGGCCCTATAGCATAATATCGTAATTTAAAACAACGGTGAGAACGAAATTGGGGGCCACTAAGCCGGTCCACATAGGCCTATTGATATAAATTCCAGTCGAGCATAGGTCATCGTCTTTTAAAATATTTATGGAACAAATTTGGGTCCCCCAGAGCGGGGCCCCTAGGTTGGACCTTATTAGCCTATTGGTATATATTAGTCCCCGGCTGCAAAAAAGCTCGTTCGTTTAGCTACAGGTTGCAGTTATATCTAAAACCAGTGCATTCGAATTTTAGATTCTAGGAGAATTTCGTTGCCCCAATGTCGCCAAGTTGGCATCAAACACTTGGCGACCAAAAGCTTAGTGATATATCACCAAGTGGTCGTGCCAATTCATCTGCATTGAAATTAACACTGATTTACCCTAAAAAAGGGGTAAAACACCCCCTTGGGAAGATTCGAATGCAACCACAAGGGGAGATGCACAACTAGACCCCCTCAGAGCCTACAAACCAAGCTAGAAGCTTCTACGGCATATAGTTTTTGAGTTATGCGACACACATACATACGCACATACATACGTACATACAGACGTCACGAGAAAAGTCGTCGTACCGTAAATTAGGGTTACTTGGACCCTAGGGGGTTACTTGAGCCCACTACAATAAAATGATAAAATCTAGGTTTGGTACCTACTAGTTGAAGACTTGCACGTAGTTCCTCGTTTCTCCACTAGATAGAAGCCCTCTGCAGTCTCTAACGCTAGTACCAAACCCAGATTTTATCATTTTACTGTGGGCTCAAGTAGCCCTCTTCTGGGTCCAAGTAACCCTGATTTACGGTAATCAACTCGGGGGTGGTTGAAAAGGATTGTTCGGCTGGTTATATGTTGGCAAGTACATACGCACTTGCTGACAAGTCGAAAAAACGACTCAACATTCATTCGGGGATTAGCAAAATCAAAATTTAGACCCAAAGTTGAGGGAAAAAAATTTTGCGATCACAATACTTCCTTTACTGCGTAAAAGGAAGTAAAAAACAAGGAAGGGGCCTTCTTTTGTTTAGCTGCCTACTTTTCCTATTTAGTAATCCGGCCCTGCTTGGATTGGGTAACTGCGAGCTGCCCATTTTCGTCACGGAAGGAACAGAAAAAAAAAAAGGAACACAGAGCATAACCAGGCCCCGGAGGAAGTTAAGCAGCCTATTCCTTAACATACACACAACCCTTACTCAAATTAGCATCACAGCAAATATGGTGATAGAAGGTAGAAACACCCATAATTCATTTTTTTTTATTCATTAAATTAAAAAAAAAAACGGCCCTCGGGGGACCGGCCCTTCTGGAATTTTCCCAAACTCCCACATAGCCAGTCCGGCCCTGTTTCAATTCGTTATAAAGAGTTTGCAGCACATAACCATTGTAAAGTGTGTTCTGTAGCAATTTTAATAGGATCTTTAACAAAAATGACATCGTTCACAATCTCAAGAAAAAAAGCCAAGTTTTCAAAGTTATTCCCAGTTTATGTTAATTGCTGATTTTATTTCTTCTTATAAAATGTCTGTTTAAATATTATATCGTAGGCAAAAAAAAATTTTAGTAAAAAGAGTATGTACCCTCTGGGGTCTGTCTAACTTTTAAGGGACGATTTTTCTTTCCTTAGTAAAAAAATTATTTTTTACATAATATTCTTTTTATTATTTTTCCTGTCCACTAAACACTATTTGTAACCAGTATACAAAATATCTTTGGAAAAAAAAATGTCAGGCATTAATGAGTTAAACTATTGCAAGCAATGATCCTTGACGTACAAGAAGTCGTAAATGAAGTGTTTACAACAAAAGGATAAAAACAGCCGCTAGTTTCTGAAAAATAAAACTGTTTAATGAAACAGGACCTGTTTAATTACATAGGATATATATATATATATATATATATATATATATATATATATATATATATATATATATATATATATATATATATATATATATTTTAATTTACCTTAAAATTAGTGGGTGGTTATAGTGATTCTTTCTCCGTTGGTTTTAATGTATCTTGAATCTAATAAAAAAAATTCATTGACATAACTATTCGTTTTCTCCACCCCAAAATTAATAAGAATTGACTGCTTAAAACTAGAATACAGACAAAAGGTTATTTTTCGTCGCGTAGTGTAATGGGTCATTCCCTCATCACATGTGCCATTACCTCCTTTTTTAGTTTTGTAAATGATTTATGCATTTAAATATTGTGAATATTTTTTCAGGCCCAATATCTTTTACAAAGTCTTTATTATCTGTCTCCATGAAATGTTTCATCCGTTTCCATAATTATTCTGAACTTCGCAAACTCAAAATGACCGTTTGTGTGAGAATTAATCATTTGCATTACTTTCACCAAAAATTGCATTTTCGAAAAGCAGTTAGTACTACAACGAAGCGTATTATTTCAACTTTTAAATTATTCTCAAAAGTAATGGTGCGCAAAACATTCCGCACTTGAATTTTGTTGAATGAAACGCTCCACTTCCGGCGTTGGCAATAAATGATCGTATCGAAGTATCTGATTTCAAAAATATTCGTCATACTCCGGTGATTTTGTCACTTTCTAATTGAAAGTCAAGTTTCACTTCAACCGTGGCGAAAGGAATATTGGGCTTTGAGTAGGAGAAAGGCGGTTTTATGTAAGCAGTTTTTTCTAAAATAGGAGTAAACATCCTGATTTTAATTTAAAACAAGAAGTTCTGTCAAGAACTAAACGAGCCTACTTTCCCGTACATCGAAATCGGCATTCTAGCATCTGATCATTATTCTCTTGATTATCTGAGACTGAAAATTATGTCGAACATACCTTTTTAGCACTTAAAGCTGATTTCTAAAAGCAAAATGTACCCCTCTCATCAGATGAAATAGACACGTAAAAAGTAAAAAAACCAGGGTTGGGGTTTTGGACGTCCAAAACTGGTTTTGGACAGGACAGGTGGGTTTTACTGTCCAAAACTGTCGAAAACTGTCCAAAAGTGTCTTAAACTGTCTAAAGCATGGCAAAAGGGTTTTAAGCTGACTAATTTCTATTAGCTGTAACATTGATAATGCATACATCTTAGTTTCTTAGTGTTAATTAGTTGTAATTAATTAAAATTTGACAATATTTAATTATATTAGTAATTTTAATATACGTTAAAAAAAATGAACAATTTACTCATTTACAATTTCCCACATCATAAAAATTTCATAAAATAGGAATTGGTAGTACTGTCAAAAAAACACTCTTGAAGCAGATAATTTCAGCTCCATTTGTAACTAAGAATGTGTAAAACTGAAGTCTTTTGTGATTTCTTTACAATAATGTTTTCAGTGATGTTCAAATAATTTTTTTAACCTTAGATTTAAGAATAATAAACTGATAATAAAATGTTTTTCACTACTCAAGAAATTTTTTTTTTTTTTTTTTGTTTTTAATACCGTAAAATGGGGTTAATCGGAACACTTTTCAGCTTTGATTGTAAAAAAAGCAGTTAAAAGATTTTTTTTTAATTTGATTTTTTGGGTAAAAACTTCGGTCTTGCTTTACTTTTGATATTCCAAGCAAAGACAAAAGATTTTGAGCAATTATTATTAAAATATATAGCAAATTATGGGTGTTCCGAATCACCCCGCTGATAGGGGTCAATCGGAACACTTGTTAAAATTTTTATTTTTTTCAATTTAATCTGTAATAGGTCTCACAAACATGAGTAATATTGATGGGGGAGAATAAGGACAGATAATTACTGTCAAATAAATGTATAATTTCAGTACCAGTAAACGTTTATAATTTGTGAAAATTCAAAATAATTTTGAACTTATGAAAAATGAAAAGTAATTTTAAGAAAAGCTTTTGAATTGAAATGCAAAGGTTTAACATGAATGGAAGTCACTCATGTCGTCCACAAATATGTACTTGTCCTTAAAACTAGCAATTGTGACTTGGCTTAAGTTTTTTCATAACATCTCCTGGAATGAACTCTGCCTTTTCTTTAGTTTTTTGAAATTTCTGGGTTTCGGGGATTGTCCTGAAAGATTTTTTCGCTTATTCATCACTGTCTGTGTGCTGGACGTTTACTACATAAAGTCTATGTGACTTTCTCCCTTTTATTTTAAGTAAAAAAAAGTCTCCTGGAGAAAAAATCTTTTGAAATCTGTAACTTTTGTCATTCTAAGATCTAGTTGCTCACGAGAAGGGATAAACAGTAATAAATCCTTGTCCCTGTCTTGATTAGAAGAATTAGGGTTAGAATCTTGATTTTTCAAACAATTTCCTTCAAATAAGTTTGAATTGGAACAACAGAACTAAGTGTTCCGATTCACCCCGCAATTTTTTTTCCCATGGCATTTTTCAGAATTCTTCACTTTTATGACACAATTTATAAAAAATGTAAATTCTAATGTGGTATTCTGTTGTTCAGATACATGTATAATTGAAACATACCACTCATAGTTTTTAAATATAAGAAGGTTTGTTCTTGCATATGAAGTTTTGCAGTCTATGAAAATGTGATGTTTTCTAGCATTCAACGTGCAGCCCTCTTTAGAAGCCAGTAGCGTTGCCAGATTGACAAAAGTATTTTTTTCCTACTTCCTATGATCTTACCTTTCTAAAAAAAAATTCATGGCGAAAAATACCCAATAGTATATTTATGAAGAATTTCTTTGTACGGTTGGGAAGTTTTGTTCCGATTGACCCCGCTGTTCCTATACACCCCATTTTACGGTACTGTGTATTTTGTTTCTAACAATATATATATGAAGGGCTCGGGCGTAAATAGTGGTATCTGACAAACTCGAAAAGACGTATTGTTTCAAATTAAAGAAAGAAAAATCACTTGTAAAAATGTAATTAAATATATCCGAGACACACAGCACTTAATCAATATACCGACTTCATTTTTTAAATAGAAAAAACTTGCTACACATACAAAAAATGCAGAATTTCATAAAAGTATTGTACAAGAAGCAATTACTAAAGCGAAAACAGAATTCAATTGTGAAGTAAAAGCTGTAGTGACAGATAATGCTCGAGTTATGGAAAAAGCAAAAGAACAGTTGTTTGAAGAGGATAACAGCTTAATAGTTTACGGCTGCAATGCACATTACTTGAATTTATTAGGACAAGATATCACACCAACTCAAATAATGAAGAACATTGTAAAGGTTCAAAAGTATTTTCGAAATCACCACATACCCAGTGCCCTGCTAAAAGAAATGCCCAACTCAGTAAAACCCCAGCTACCAGGAGAGACTCATTGGAAAAGCCAAGTTACCTGCATTGAAGGTTTTCCTCGCAATAGACCAGCATATCAAAAAATTGTTGAAGAACATGAAAAAGACATAGACAAAGACATTGCCAATCTTATTAATAATTATAATTTGTTATTAGATTAGTATCAGCTGAAAATCTTATATGTTTTATGTACATATTTAAATGTTTACATTAAATAAATTAAGTCTTAACTTCAAGTATAATTTTGTGCTTTTGATATTTGTTCAAAACATAAAATTGTACTAAAAATGTAGTTTTGGGCAGTTTAGGACAGTTTTGGACACATGGGTTTTGGACAGGACGGTTTAAACCATGGTTTAAACCGTGGTTTTTACCGTTCTGTCCAAAACCTTGCCAACCCTGAAAAAAACGAATAAAGTTTTCTCGCACCTTTTAAAGAATGTAACTGTTACAGTTCTTCCGTAGAAAAAATCCTCAATCGTTTTCAAAATAAATAAATAAATAAATAAATAAAAGTACAAATAGCATCAAAGCACATTTTATCAAACAAAGAAAAAAAAAAAAGAAAACAAAAAAAAAACTCGTCCGTTAATAAAATGTCTCGAATTTCACTTTTAATCCGTTGCCAGTTGTTAAATATAAATAAAGAATAAAATGCCCTCGTGAATGAAAAATTTTTGTTACAAAAAAAATCGTCTGCCAAGAAAAAAAGAAAAAATAATAACAATAATAAATAAAATAAAACAAATGAATAAATAAACAAAAAATCGTCTGCACAGTCAGTCATATTTTTTCTGAGCCTGCATTTCCGCCATGTTTGCGGAGTCGGAGTCGGAATCAGAGTCCTCACGGAAGATTATTCAGAAAAGTACTTTACAAGCATTATTTATCAAAACCATTTTCTTACAAAGTTAGTTTGAAGGAAATCCGACTTTAAGTTCAGGATCAACATTCAACTTAAATTCCCCGTAGGCGCTAATGTTAAATTTTTTTTTCCGAATGGTTCAATATTGAACGAAAAATGGTTTAAATCAAAAAGCGAAGTATGAGAATTAGCCTCTCTGAGATCTTTCAAAAAAAAAAAAAAAAAAAAAGAAAAGTTTATTCCATTCGGACGGTTCACTCAAAAGTTATTAGGTGGGGAAAGGTTGCTTGAACGGTTCAATTATGAACGAAAAAATGTTCAAATTGAAAATTTAAATACGGTAATGAAGTATCCTTGCTGAGATCCTTCGAACAAAAAAAAAGTTTTTTTAAATCGGACTGTGCACACAAAAGTTATTAGGGGTGACAGCTTGCTTGAGCGGTTCAATGTTGAACGAAAAACTGTTCAAATCGGAAATGTAAATACGGGAATGAAGTATCCTTGATAAGATCTTTCCAACAAAAAAAAGTTTGTCAAAATCGGAATGTTCACTCAAAAGTTAGAATCGCGGGACAGGTTGTTTGAACGGTTCAAAGTTGAACCAAAAATTGTTCAAATCGAAAAATCAAATATGGGAATGAGCTGTACTCGCCGAGATCTTTCCAACAAAACAAAAGTTTGTCAAAATCGGAATGTTCATTCAAAAGTTATTAGGGGGGGGGGACAGACAGACCGACCGACCGACAGACCGACAAACTGACCGACCGACACACAAATTCCCCATCTCAACACTCTACTTTCAAATTTTTAATTTTTCGATGTTCATTTTACCTTTTTATTTCTTTTTGGCTTTTTTTCGGACTTCGGATATTTTTTTAACTTGGCGATATTCTTTTGACTTGGTGATATTTTTTAGATGCATTAAGCCACTTTTAATACTTTTTTCGTCTTTCTTTTATTTTTAAAGGGAAAGCAGGCTAAAAAGTCTTCTTTTTTAATCTCCTCTCTTGATTTAAAAAAAAAAAGAAATACACGAAAAAACATGAGACTTAACAGAAAATTTGAAAAGGCGGATTACGAAAAACATAGTATGAATTCAAGACAGTGAACGCCATTTATTTATTTATTTATTCATTTATTTATTTTTGTTTCGTTTATTTTTTATTTATTTATTTATTTTTGTTTCGTTTATTTTTTATTTATTTATTTATTTTTATTTTATTTATTTATTTATTTATTTATTGTTATTTCATGTCATTTTTATTCATTTATTTATTTATTTTATTTTTTTATTTATTTTGAGCAAACACGATTGCTATTTGCTCTAACTCGACCGTTGTTTTCGTTCGCTTCTTTTTCAAAGGAAAAAGGAAGTACGATAAATAGTGGCCGAAAGCTAGTAAGAGAATGTGCAAAAAGAGATCTGATGCAAAATCTCGTGAACATGGTAATTAATAGTAAAATAAATCTAGTTGGGTCTTTTATTATCTTCGTAGCTACTCGCTTAATTTTGTGTCACGAGTTCTTATGCTCACTCGTTCTGAGTTTGTTTTTGAAAATGGAGAAAAAATAAAAAGATGTGATTTTGAGTTCCACTTTTGGGGATAGAGATGGAGCCGAATTTAGCTCCTCGCCGCAACTCGGCAGATATGAAATTACAGATTAAATAACAGGAAAATGATGTCGTTAAGGAAAATGACAGAAAACTCATTCGGAGTCGGCTACTTCGGAATCCGGGTGCAGTCGGAGTCCGAAGCTCTTCCAAGACTGCAGAGTCTGAATTGAAATCTCGGAATCAAAGTAGAACTGGTTTTCATGTGAAAGGAGTTTATGTCGGCAAGGTTAAAATTAAAGGAGTCAGAGTCCATCATTTTTCCTACATTGCAAAAAATGAACTATTATTTTTACAGGTTCCAGTTTAAAGCTGAAAAATGCACAGAACTAAACTATAAAACTAGCGCTTTGACATTTTCTCATTGAAAAGTTGGAAATTTTACAGTTTATTGCCGTAAAATTTAGCTGTATTATAATGTAAAAACAACAGTGTACTACAGGCAGCAGAGGTTCCAGTTTGAAACTGTAAAATGCACCGTAATAAACTGCAAAATTAGCAGTTTTGCAGTTTATTACTGTAAAACTAGCAATTTTACAGTTTAGAACTGTAAAAGCAGAAATTTTACGGTTTATTACTGTAAAATTAACAATTTTACAGTTTAGAACTGTAAAAGCAGAAATTTTACGGTTTATTACTGTAAAATTAACAATTTTTACAGTTTATTAGAATAAAATTTTAGCTGTGTTATACTGTAAAAACGACATTCATTTTTTACCGTGTACGGTGGCGCGACCACGGGTGCCGGCAAAAGGGTGCACTTGCACCCCCTGCCTTTTCATTAAAAATAAATTCAAGAAAAAAATATCTCATTTTTATATTTTTTTCCTCATGAAACGTTTTTTTAAGAATTTTTTTCTCAAAAAATTTTGTAGTGATTGTCTAATAGTAAGGGAATGTGGGGCAAAATGAAATAGTTAAGATAGCTGACCTATCACAAAATGAACGCATTGGAAATTTGTTCCGAAAATTACTGTACGTAAAGAATGAATAATGTATTTTGAAGAACAAGTAGTGTTGAAATATTGTCTTTCATTTTTGGCAGGTATTTTACAACTTCAAAAAAAAGGTGGAAATTTTCCAACTCAAAAAACCATGGGGCAAAGTGAAAAATACAATATTTTTACGGTGAAAAATTTTCAACTTAATGATTGACAGTATTTTCCATCAAATGGATGTGTAAATAAACGAATATAAAATGAAATTATTAATGAATAAAATGAAATTATTAATGAATAAAATGAAATTATTAATGAATAAAATGAAATTATTAATGAAAAATAAACAAATAAATAAACAAACAAAATGAACTCATTAATGTACATGCGAAAAGGAAATGAGTGAATAAAATAGAGAACGAGTAAAAAAATCGGTGAACAAATGAATAAATAAGTGAATTACAGTGAACTCTCACCTATGCGCCTGCCCTAGGGACCAACAGAAAAAGGCGCATAAGTGAGAGAGACGTATAAGTGAACAAGCCTATTTAAAGGAATAAAACTTAACATAGGTTCCAATGAGAGAGTGAATAAGAATATTTCTATAGAAAAGGGACATATTACTACAGTTTGGCAATGACTGTAACGTAACTATATAATGATTAAGAGAAAACAAAAGTTGTAGCATACCTAATTACTAACTGTTCCCTTTAAAACGATGCGTAATATATAATTGTCCCCCTCCTCTATTTCATGCGGAAAAAATGCCTTCCATGAGCAATAAAAGCGAAAGATTAAAGAGGAAAGTAAAGAAAAATGCTTATTTTTTTAAGAAAATAAATAAATTTTCATGCATTTTAGGGAAAATTCGAATAAATAAGTGAAATCTAATATCTTTAAACGAGCAATTCTTGTATATATCTAATATCTTTAAACGAGCAATTCTTGTATATATATATATATATATTTCGGATCTCGAAAACGGCTCTAACGATTTCGCTAAAACTTGGTATTTAGATGGAGTTTTGGTTTCTGAGTTCATCTACGTCGGCGTTTTTTCTGTAAAAACGCCAGTTTTCACAATAAACCCCGTTTTTTGTGCCTTCATTAAGTAAGTTTGAGACGCTTTCTTTATCGCCATTTTCTTTATGATTTCTCTCGTTGTTACTGTTTCCTAGCGACCACGTTTTGTTATAACAATTGGATTTCATAGTTAATCACATCAGCGCGAGTTTAAATTTTATGGTATTTGGCAACGTTAAATTGTTATTGTTTTTTGAAATGTTAAAGCAAGGCTTCACTAGATAGTGTCTTATACAGGCTGTTTCATTTATTCAAAAGCCATGGGATAAAAGCAGTGGTGATTGTCCAGCGACATTTATTCAATTTTGTGGTAACTTACACGATATAAAAATCGGATTATTTTACTTTTCAAGTACGATTTAAAAATTGAGTATAAAAGTGTTACAGTTAGTTTTCAAATACTTTTTTTCCTCCTCAAGAGTGTTTAGTAAGATATTTCATGTAAAAAATCAATAAATACGAAACTCAATTTTCTTAAAATATTAAGTTTCAAAACAAAATTACATCTATCTAATATCTTTAGACGAGCAATTCTTGTATTTATATATTTCGGATCTCGAAAACGGCTCTAACGATTTTGATAAAATTTTGTATCAAGATAAAGTTTTGGTTTTTGAGTTCATCTACATCGGCGTTTTTTCTGTAAAAACACAAGTTTTCACAAAAAACCCCGTTTTTTGTGCCTTCATTAGAAGTTTGACGAGCTTTCTTTCGCCATTTTCTTTATGATTACTCTTATTGTTACTGTTTCATAGCAACCACGTTTTATTATAACAATGGATTTCATATTTAATCACATCAGCGTAAATTTAAAGTTTTATGGTATTTGGCAAACGAGTTTTGGCAACACGTTAGAATTTTATTGTTTTTGAAATTTAAAGATCGATCAAAAGAAAGTTAAAATTGGGTGTGGGCAGCGGGAGTCCGATCGGTAAGTCGTCGGACTCGTAACCAGAGGGTCCCAGTCCGATCATATAGAGGAAGCCCAGCCGATCAAAGATCCACCGTCTTCATTAATGGTGGCTGGGGGACGTTAAAAATGTTCGTGGTCATAAATTCCTCCAAGTGAAACGATACCTCTGGGGGATTCTGGGCCAAGGGTTTGCTCGGCCCTTGGGCCTGGTTCAAAAATGAACAGAGCGCTCTTCAAGGCCCCATCCCGGTTAAACTACGAGGTGTGGTATGTACGGGGAAAACCTTGGAGTGTGAAGTCAAGTGAAAGTCAAAACCAACTGGAACCAAATGCGTACTGGAGAACATGGGCTCTGCGTCCATTCTCATCAACCCCTCCCGCGCATTAGGCGCCAAATAAAATGCAATTGGGTGTGATTTTACGGTGAGCATGGATTAAATAAGGTTGCGTTTTTTAAAACAAATTACGGCTATTTCAAAAGCATAATTGCAACCAAAGGCTTAAAAATGCTTTCCAAGTTTATCTAAATAAGTACTTCGCATTTTAGAAAAAAACACGAGTTTACAAACCTCTTTTTTTTTCCGAGCGGGCTCGGTCCCCTGGTACGTATTTTATTTATACGTTGGATTTCGATAAAACTTGGTATTTAGATGGAGTTTTGGTTTCTGAGTTCATCTACGTCGGCGTTTTTTCTGTAAAAACGCCAGTTTTCACAAAAAACCCCGTTTTTTGTGCCTTCATTCAGTAAGTTTGAGACGCTTTCTTTATCGCCATTTTCTTTATGATTATTATCAATTGTTACTGTTTCATAGAAATCACGTTTTAATTTAACAATGGATTTCATAGTTAATCACATCAGCGCGAGTTTAAATTTTATGGTATTTGGCAACGTTAAATTGTTATTGTTTTTTGAAATGTTAAAGCAAGGCTTCACTAGATAGTGTCTTATACAGGCTGTTTCATTTATTCAAAAGCCATGGGATGAAAGCAGTGGTGATTGTCCAGCGACATTTATTCAATTTTATGGTAACTTACACGATATAAAAATCGGATTATTTTACTTTTCAAATACGATTTAACCCCTTCGGCCCTGGCGTTCTATTATTAGAACAAATCTTCATAATGCTCTACATTCTTCCTTTTTAAGAATTTTAACTTCAAAATCCAGTGGATTACTCATAATACATGTAAGAATTCATAAATGGTACCATTTTTGCTCAGCAGATTTCAGCATGTGTTCTGCAGAGAAGATAATGTCGGTTTCTCACCACTTGCAGCAAAAAGGTAAATGCATCTTTTATTACTTCTCAAAATGCTATTATATGTAATTTCCTGTACCTAATAAAAATTCCACAGCACCAAATAGACTCTTCATGACCAGTTTAGTACTTTTAATGAAAAAAATAACTGTAAATTTAATTGTTATTACGATTTTTATATCTGTTCTATTAATAGGACATCAGGCCTTGGAGCACACATGGCCCATTCTTCTTCATGTTCTATTAAGAGTACATAAGGTGCTTAGAAATGCTAAAATCATGTTTTGTTTTAAAACAAAACACTACTTTCTGTTAAATTATTGCCTCATGACTATAGTTTTTATATTTTAAGGAATTTATTGAATAAGTAGATGCATATTATTGTCTGCTTATATCAAATTACGCACACTGAAATGCATTTTTATTTGATTAGGAATAGGCGAAGTAAAAAGTTGTGATTGTTGGAAGTCATACAGTGCCTAAATAGTCTGGATGATTCTGATTTAGAAGATGTAGACTTAGATGGGTCTGATGCTGATGATGAATGGCAGCCATCAAATTATGGTTTGCCGCACTTGATACCTGATGAAGAGAAAGATTCCATTATTTCAGTTTGGCTATAACAAACTCTTGGTTAGAGTATAAACAGGATGCCGATTCGTTAGGAATTACACGTAAAGATCAAATGGATTTACTCGATTTCACGTTTGATGTAGCAGAAACGTTGGCATTCTCAAAACAAGCAACAGCCGCTACAAAACGTGGGAGGTCATCAGGAAATAGTCCTGCTGAACCACCAGCGAAGAAAAAATTAAACCCAGCTGTTAGACCCTGAGGAGATGTGAGGTATGATTTAATAAATCACATGATTGAGAGAAGTTCGAAACAGCAGAGGTGCAAATTAGCAGGTTTCACCTATGAAACAACTTCTTATTATGAAAAATGTCCAGTGTATCATGTTTTCATGCGTAAAGGAATTGTTTCAAAAAAATTCACACCAAATAAGTGTAAATATACTTAGAAATAAATGTTCTCTTTTTTACTTAATAACAGCCTGGTGTCCTACTATTAGAACACTTTTTAATTAGTTCCGTAATTGGTAGAATCTCATAATATTACGTATTTAACATATTTACACGCATTATAGCATATATAATCACTCATTGATTTTTTATCTACCCAATTAAAAATTCAGGGCCGAAGGGGTTAAAAATTGAGCATAAAAGTGTTACAGTTAGTTTTCAAACACTTTTTTTCCTCCTCAAGAGTGTTTAGTAAGATATTTCAGGTAAAAAATCAATAAATACTAAACTCAATTTTCATAAAATATTAAGTTTCAAAACAAAATTACATCTATCTAATATCTTTAAACGAGCAATTCTTGTATCTAATATCTTTAAACGAGCAATTCTTGTATATATATATATATTTACTAGCAGTACCCGCACGGCGATGCCCGTGCAAAAAAGTAAAGAAAGTCAACTGAATAAATTTAAATTCACTCCACCCTCTTAAGTAAAATTATTATATTCTTTAATTCAAATGTGCACCACGACCTTTTAAAATATATTGATGACACTTTTAATGCCATTTCAGTTTGTAGTGTTCAATGCGAGGATTATTTTAGTTTTAAAGACTTTTTTCTTCTTTTCGTGTGTGTGTGAGGAACTTATTTATTTTTAGCGAAATTTTTACGTTTCAATGGAACTTTTGACACAACTGTAGAGCCAAGATTTTCGAAAACTCTCAACGAACACAGCAATATTGCCCTTGAAATTTAATATAATTCACCGATTTAACCGTAATTTCAATGTAAAATTGGTCGCCAAATCTAAATTTATTAACATAGGGAACCGATTGTATCAGGTAGATCAGCTACAACCATTCTTCCATGATTTTAATGTAAACATTAAAAGGAAAGAAATATAATGTCTTTCGTACCATCTCTTTGAAGTGATTACAATCTAACAGTGACTCTCAAATAATCAAGATTTCGCTGGCCGGGAAGTTTGGAAAATTTCCCGGTTAACTGAATAGCGGTGTTACAGAAAATGTCAGAATGGAACTATTATTATTAAAAATTTAGTGATGGTGGCATTAAATACATGTTTTAAACATGCAATAAAATACGCTTTAAATTGCAAACAACTACTGTTCCTTCCCAGACCGTTTTATTTTTCTTTGAGTTGGAGAAAGTAGTGTTTCACTGGATGGGAGGTTTGGTAAATTTCCTGATTGTCGCCAAACTTTACGACGCCAAATGCGAAGAGGAACTGATAAGCCATCCCTAAATTTTTAACAATGATAGTTCCATTGTGACATTTTCGGGAACCCCGAATTTTGAGGAATCAACTTAATAAATTTAAATTCACTTTAACCTCCTCTGAGGAAAAAATATTATATCCTTTAGTTCAAATGCGCTCCACAACCTTTTAAATTCCACTTAAAGTCATGTTAAAGTTTAAATCAATTCGCCAAATAAATATAAGAGACAGAAAGTTAAGTAAGTAACAGGAGATATTAACTAGGTGACCCGTGCGGAATTCCGCAAAAAAAGAAAAAAAAAATTCTGGGCTTCGAGGTGCACGAGGGCGGGGTACGTTCGAATTTTTGAGCCAAGTTTCAGGTCTGTAGGTGCTGTGGGGGCTTCTGGCCAGCGGTTACAAACGTACAAACGACAAACGAACACCGTCATCTTTATATATATACTAGCAGTACCCGCACGGCGATGCCCGTGCATTTAAATGGGAAGGAAGTCCACTGAATAAATTTAAATTCACTCCAACCCTCTATAAAAAAAAATTATTATAGTTGAAGCGGTATAGTAATTTGCCACTTTAACGACATCGTATTTGTATGCTTGAATAAAAAATAAATGAAATATTTCTGCATAAATAAAAAATACTTCATATGATACTATATTAATGTATTTTACTACTCATACTGTCTGAAAACACTTTTTCAGATATATTATTAGAAAAAAGTCAACGCAAAAATAAAAATGTCAAATTGATAGTAATTGACCACCTTAGCATAGTTATTGGCTATGAAACCATACAGTTATTGGCCATGTAAACATTCAATGTTATACTGGATTATTCATATATATAGGAAAATATTATACCTTTACATGAATATAGTAAAGCATTATATGAAGATATTATACGGTTAACTGAATATTTTTTCCATTCATTAAATATGTTATAACACTATTAGCATTCAATATCTTTCTCCATCTTTCCCTTTTCTATTTTTGGACTTCTATTTATTTGTACGGCTGCTTGTCCATTCCGTTTTCTTTTCTTTTCTTTATTGTTCACTCTTTTTGCTGCTTTTCTTGTTCATTGTTTTTAATAGTTGCTCTATAACTCTCAGAAACTAAAATGAATGGTTTTTTTTGTCTATCCTATTCAAAAATTTTCTCCCACTTTTTGGCGCATTTTGTTGGTAATCATCGATAAATTTGCTACAATGAGTTGTTTTGTTTGAAGTAGATGAAGTATACCAATTTATAAGAGTTTTCAGAGGAGTTATCACAATTGTTGCTGCTGTCACATTATCTTCATTAGTCAGATTTGCATTTGTTCTTATAATTGCAGCCAGTATTTCAGTATTGGTAGAGTTTTTAGAAAAATCATTCTGGAAAAAAAAGCGCCAAATTTTGTATAACGGTCATGTATTATTTAAAACTCCCTTCTGATATTTCGGTGCTTTTATCTTGTCCATTTCGCCTCCAAAACTATTTTGGAAGTCTTTTAGAGACATGAGTTTATTTAATACTTTAAAGTCTTTGATTTTTCTGTTGCTAAACATTTAGAGCTATCAGTAGCGTTCTCATCATAGGGGGCGAATTACTATAATTTTCTGAAAATATTGTGAGAGTTATTGGCCACAACAAAACTTTAATTTTTAAGAATATATTCTTATATTACATCTCAAATTCACTTATTAGGCATCACAGCTATACATCTCACAGTATTTTAAAAGCTGTAAATGCATCGAGTTCTTTTGAAATGTCGCATAAAAAATTCTAGTCTTACCGTTTTCTGCACAACCTTTTAAACTACACTAAAAGTCCTTTTAAAGTTCAAAACAATTCGCCAAATAAATCAAAAAGACAGGAGATATACTCAAATTTAGTAAATTTTCAAGGCTTAGATCTATACGTAAATTTAAACCACTTAAGAAAGAGCAGCTTGTATGGAAAATGGATCTAGTGTTTCAGTCTTGCGTACAGAGTTAAGCCTTGAAAATCGACTAAATTTGATTAATTAATATCTCCTGTCCTAATTAACGGACAGAAACGTGCTACAACTTTTCCTTTTCAGAAAAAAAAACCCCTTTCCAGTGATATATAATACTTTGAGGTGGGGGAAGGTTTTCCCCCCTCAATTATGGCGGATACACCAAAAATGAGACTAATTAATTAATTTAAAAATAACTAATTCGAAATTAAAAATTTGGCCCTCGAGGTGCATTACAGCGGGATATGTTCGAATTTTTGAACCAAGTTTCATGTCTGTAGGTGCTGTGGGGGCTTCTGGCCAGCGGTTACAAACGAACAAACAAACAAACAAACAAACAAACAAACACCGTCATCTTTATATATATAGATATTTATTTATTTATTTATTTATTTTTCGGATCTCGAAAACGGCTCTAACGATTTCGATAAAAATTTGTATTTAGATAGAGTTTTGGTTTCTGAGTTCATCTACGTCTGCGTTTTTTCTGTAAAAACGCGAGTTTTCACAAAAAAACCAGTTTTTTTTGTGCCTTCATTGAAAGTTTGAGAAGCTTTTATTGCGCCATTTTCTTTATGATTACTTTGATTGTTACTGTTTCCGTGGCGACCACGTTTTGTTATAACAATTGGATTTCACATTTAATCACATCAGCGCAAGTTCAAATTATGGTATTTGGCAACGTTAAATTGTTATTGTTTTTGAAACGTTAAAGCAAGGCTTCACTAGATAACAAGCTGTTGGGATAAAAGCAGTGGTAATTGTCCACCGACATCTATTGAATTTTATGGTAACTTACAGTATATAAAAATCAGATTACTTTACTTTTCAAGTGCGATTTCAAAATTAAGTATAAAAGTGTTATAGTTAGTTTTAAAATACTTTTTTTCCTCCTCAAGAGTGTTTAGTAAGATATTTCAGGTAAAAAATCAATAAATATGAAACTCATTCTTAAAATATTAAGTTTCGAAACAAAATTACATCTAATATCTTTAGACGAGCAATTCTTGTATATATATATTACGGATCTCGAAAACGGCTCAAACAATTTTGATAAAATTTTGTACTTAGATAAAGTTTTGGATTTTGTAGTCCGATCGGTAAGTCGTCGGACTCGTAACCGGAGGGTCCTGGGCCGATCATATAGAGGAAGCCCAGCTGATCAAAGATCCACAGTCTTCATAAATGATGGCTGGGGCATGTTAAAAATGTTCGTGGTCATAAAATCCTTCAAGTGAAACGATACCTCAGGGGGATGCTGGGCCAAGGGTCTGCTCGGCCCTTGGGTCTGTTCAAAAATGAACAGAGCGCTCTTCAAGGCCCCATCCCGGTTAAACCACGAGTTGTGGTATGTACGGGGGGGGGGGAACCTTGGAGTGTCAAGTGAAGTGAAAGTCAAAACCAACTGGACTAAATGCGTACTGGAGAACAGGGACTCTGCATATATTCTCATCAACCCCTCCCGCGCCTTCGGCGCCAAATGAAATGAAATTGGGTGTGATTTTACGGTGAGCATGGATTAACCCTTTGACGCAGAATTTTTACCAACGTATTTTTCATACTTTGTTCATTACTCTGCATTAATTTACGGTAAAATAAGGGGAAAATATTATATTTAGCATTTTAATAATTTTCTGGTTATGTAATACAGCACAGAACAGTGGTGTCCCTTTCTGCGTAAAAGGTAAAATATTCATGGGAAATCGGTGTTTCGTTCAGTGGGACACCGGTGTCCGATTTTTCCAAAAACAAATTACGGCTGTTTTTTAAAACAGCCGTGTTTTTTAAAACAAATTACGGCTGTTTTAAATGCGTAATTGCAACCAAAGGCTTAAAAATGCTTTTCAAGTTTATCTAAATAAGTACTTCGCATTTAAAAAAAAACACGAGTTTACAAACCTCTTTTTTTTTTTTAACCGAGCGGGCTCGGTCCCCAGGTACTATTTATCTTTAGAGCGACGCATAAACGAACGATACTATCATTATTTTGCTATGGAATGTGCTGGGACCATTTAAAATCGTCGTATAAGTGAAAAAAAGCGCATAAATGAGGCGGCGTATAAGTGAGAGTTCACTGTAATAAGTAAAAGAATGTAAATTAATTTTTTAATAAAGAAGTACATACGCGATTTTAAAACAATAATGCATAAGTAAACGAAAGGAAATATTTCACTTTGCCCTATCCACCTTGCCCCCGTGCTTGGCAAATTATATAACAAATTATCATAACAAAAAATATTTTTGAAAAACCACCAATATTGCAATAAGTGTATCAAATTTTGAAAATGACTGGCATAATTTTTTTCGTTGACCTATAGATCTATCTATTTATTGATAGGAATTTACTGTATGTCTAGAAACTTTGTTAAAATATTACTAGATAGGTGGTGCTGCAAACTGTGAAAATATTTCTCCATTTCACTTTGCCCCGTAATTTCGCTTTGCCTCACATTCCCCCCCCCCCCTTTTCTTTTTTTTTTTTTTTTTTTGTAAAAAATGATATTTTGTAAAAGTTTTTAAAAACTAAAATGTTTTTCACAACTTTTTTTAACCCTCGGCACAACAAGGAAGGGGGTCAGAGTTTTATGTCTGTGTATCAAGTCAATCTGTGTATGTCTTTTTTTTTTTTTTTTTTTTTTTTTTTTGTCGTTTTCGAGAGTAATCTCAGCTAGGTCGCGTTTTCGGATGACATTAATTGACGAAAATATAATTTAAACACTTTTAAAAAGTTTGTTGCGATTTTTGAGGTGAAAACATGCTTGAAAATTTAAAACAATAATAAACAATAATAAAACATTATTATAAATAATTTAAAACATTATTAAGATTATGGATTTCTTAGAAAATAATAGTCTGTTGACTAGTTTGCAGTATGGTTTCAGGAAAGGTAAATCGTGTGCTACTAATTTATTACATTTTTTATGACAAGGTCACCATGGCTTTAGATAACAAAAAGTGTGTAGATATTGTTTACATTGATTTTCAAAAAGCTTTCGATAAGGTACCGCATGTTGCACTACTCAGTAAATTAGCTGATATAGGAATTGGAGTTAAAATTTTAGTTTGGGTTAGGAATTGGCTGACAGGAAGGAAACAAAGAGTAGTTGTAAGGGGTAATCATTCTAAATGGAGTGAGGTTTTAAGTGGGGTTCCCCAAGGATCAGTTTTAGGTCCACTTTTGTTTATTATTTTTATGAATGATATTCATGAAAATGTTTCTGGAAACATGAATTGTTTTGCTGATGATGTCAAAGTTATGGGGGTTGTAGAAAATGATGAACAAGTAAATCAGCTGCAAGAGGATTTGGATCATATTACTAAGTGGGCAGACAAGTGGGGCATGGCAGTAAATGTTGGGAAATGTCAAGTGCTGCATTTAGGTCATGGGAATAAGCATACAAGCTATTATTTACAGGGTTCAGTCATTAGTAAGGCAGAAAATGTTATGGATCTAGGTGTCTTAATAAATCAAGACTTCAAGTTTAGTCAACAGTGCAGCATAGCTAGTAACAAAGCCAATAGGATGCTTGGGTTTATAAATAGATCTATTTCAAACAAATCTAAGAAGGTTCTTCTGCCTTTATATAGAAGTTTGGTAAGACCTCATTTAGAGTATGCTGTTCAGTTTTGGTCTCCATATCTTAAGAAAGATATTAATTTATTGGAAAGGGTACAAAGGAGGGCTACAAAGTTAGTGAAAGGACTTTCTAATTTAGACTATGATTCCAGACTTAGAATGCTTAATATGTATAGTCTTGAGCAAAGGAGAACCAGAGGGGACATGATTCAGTTGTTTAAATTTATCAAAATGAAAGATGTTATAGGGTTAAATTTTTGCACGGAAAGCAGGACAAGGGGTCATTGTTATAAGCTGTTTAAATCTCAGGCTAACCTGGAAATTCGGAAAAATTACTATTTTAGCAGAGTAGTGGGAACTTGGAATAGTTTACCGGAAGAGGCGGTGAGGAGCAAGGGAGTAGATAGTTTTAAGAGGGCCATTGATCTTCATTGGGATCTATAATTTGACTAGGACCAGCCCAGTTGGGCCCAGAGCCTGTTGCTGGTCGTCACATTTGTATTTGTATTTGTATTTGTAAAAGAAAGAGAAAAATTTTCTGCGCCTGATAGAATGTGTTTGGAACTTCCATGTCAGACGGTTAGCAAATGCGTCTAACGAATATGTATTCAAAACTTTTTGTCATTCTTACGTATAGGGTTATTTATAGTTTTACGCGAGTTTTACGAAATTTGCAGATGATCCTTGTTCTTTTTTCATAACTGAGTATCACTCCAGAAGTTTTGTTCGAGCAGTTAACTTTTAACTCTAACCGTGATTTTTGTTTACTTCTGAAACATTTTCGCGCCAATGGTTCATCGGTTCATCTCTACTCTTAACTTGTTCTGTTGTGTTATAAAAAATATTTTTGTTTAATCAAAATGTTCAACGAAGAGTTTACAAAAAAAATAAACAGCGTATTTATGCTTATGTACGAAAATAAAATAGGAAGAGATATTGATGATACTTTATTAGAGAAACTGCTGAGTTTTATAAAAAGTGCCGGCATAGTGACAGAAGGTAAAGAAAGTAAAAAAGGTAAAACATGATTTAAATTATTTTTAGTTCTTGGTTTATTTTCAATTTCCGAAAATTCAGTCTGAAAATTAGATTAATCCTCATTTTAATTAACAATTACTATTTTATACGATTATGAAATAGATTATGACTTGTAAATGTAATGATTTTGTCGTCCAATTCTAAAAGTTTATATATTATTTGATTGTAAATTGAAGAACAATTCCCGCAAGAAGACGTAATAAAAACTGCGGGAAACGCTGAATTCCTAAACTTTCTGTTTAGTTTAGTTACACTTCAGAATTATTGCTCCTGAAGGGAAAAAATGTGAGAAGGATTATGCTACTAGAAATTGAAAAAACAAAAGT
Organism: Uloborus plumipes; assembly: GCA_038373865.1. Classification (NCBI taxonomy): domain Eukaryota; kingdom Metazoa; phylum Arthropoda; class Arachnida; order Araneae; family Uloboridae; genus Uloborus; species Uloborus plumipes. The sequence goes on along the minus strand of JAXGGA010003956.1, from coordinate 63,001 downwards.
TGGATGAATATTTCTGACCTTTTGAATGCTCATAACATATTACACATCATTTAAAGTTTTATAACAGCAAGTAAAAAACACAGAAAGTTTTCTCTATGTGTTTCCTTCTGTTTTTTTGGGGTGAATCTTAGAGGAGAAGGAGTATCAAGGGAGTCATAGAGACCCCCTTTAGGCAGGGATGAAAATGAAAAGAAATGTCACTCATTCGATAGTCCAGTAACAACAAAGTTTCACTGAGTTATACACTTTTTGAGGTCCATTCTGTTGTCTTGGTTATAGCTAATTAAAAAAATTAAAAAAAAAACAGTTTTCAACAAAAGGAAACAGCAAGTATATTTCTGTCACACCAATGCTGAAAAGGGAATAAAAGTCAAAAATATCTGACCTGTGTTGCTTTGGAAAGGTGGAAATATTGACCCTAAAACAAATTTCATCTTGTTTTGCTGTAGAAATTTAGTGACTAGTGATTTTTTTAGTTCCCAGACCTGCTATTAATTTTAAACCTTACTTTAAATGGAGCATGTAATTCAGGAGTTTTTCAATCAGGGCATAATAAAAATAAAACAAAAGATGTAAAATTTTGCATTATAAGAAACAATTGAAACAACAAAAATATCAAGAAAAAAAAAGGCAGTCACAAACTTTTTAAAAGTTGTATACTCTTTTTGCAAATTCAGATCAATCAATGTTTTGATTAGAGTAATTACTGACATTAATTGACAGAGGACGAGTTTGGGTGGGTGAAAGATAATACATCATCAGTTGCTCGCATTGGCGTTCAGTATAAATAGTTTTTGAACATACTCCCCCCCCCCCCATAGGCGTCACTGAGGTCGTATTATTGGGGGGGACGGACATTGATCTCATTTTGACTTCAAAAATTTCATCGTGCGGTACGAAAAAGATCTGTAATTTGGGTAGCCAGAGGGAAGGCGTCTACCCCCCCCCCCCCGGGTTTTAGAAACGATTTCTGTGCAAAGATTTACAAAGGTATTTTGTTTTTTATTTTCACACTTTGTATACTGAGTATATTTCCCTTGCAAACCCCCTTCCCCCCCTGACCGTAAACTTGAACTGGTGAGCTTGCTACAAAATACTATGTGACGTACTATAGCACATAGATATCTTAACAAAAACATTTCACTTTTGATCTTTTTAAACGAATTGGAGTTAACACACCTATTGTCAAATTTTACAAATTCAAGCAACATGAAAAATAAGATGAGACACAAAAGATATCAGCCCACGAAATGATAAAAGTTTAAAATATTTATTCCAAAACTAGATTAAAAACATTTCTGCGACTGTTTTTGCTGAGGATTTTTTTTTTTGCAATTATTTTCGAATCAACATTGTCCAGTATATCTTTGTGAACACAACACATTGTAACCTGGTTTAAACTCAGAAAACCACTTAAACTTAAAAGTTTAAAAATTCAGAGTTCAGTAGAGATTCTAAAGTTTTGGTTTCATAACGTTTTGCAAACATAGAAAAAAAGAATGAAATATACGTTTGATTGAGCATACAAATTTCAAGCAGCTAAAATATTAATAAAAATTGAAAAAATAAAAAATATGTAAAATTAGAGAGTTGAGACGAAAAATTTTCAAGGGAGGGGATTTGCGCCAAAAATTAAATAGCTAACTTTACTTTGTTTGGTTATTGTCTACATAAGAACTTTCTTTTTTCTGAAATCAATGTATCACTTAATTATTGATTTATTATAACGTTTCTGAATTTTTAAGTGAAACTTGTGAAAAAATATTGGGGGGGATGAGAACCTCTTGCCGGGGACGTGATCTTCGATCCTCACTGATCTTGCCGCAGATGGGAAGTGACAAAAAATTAAATAGCTTACTTTATTTTATTCTTTATAATGTCTTAAAACGAAGAACTTTCTTTTTTCAGAAATCAATGTATCAATTGATTATTAATTTATTGTAACATGCGTGTCCTCTTATTTCTGAATTTTTAAATTTTAAAGTGAAGCTTGTGAAAAAATATTAGGGGGGACTGTCCCCCTCTCCAAAATTATTGGGGGGGACGCGTCCCCAAATCCCCATTGGCCGTGACGCTCGTGCTCCCCACCTTCACCCCAGATCTACCAGCAAAAGCAACAAATTTATTTGTTCCCGTGCTTTTCAATATTTTAAAAAACAAGTCTTGCAATTTTTTCAGTTGGGATGCCTATATAAAACAAAGCCTTAGCTCATAGCTTGTTTAGCATATATAGGTAATCACAGCTCTGGCTTCAATTAAAATTTCACTTTTTGTTGCTGTTTAAAGCATTTTAATGTTAATAACTTTAATCATCTATAATTATTTAATATGTTTTTTTTGTTTTCCTGGGCACTCGTAGAAGGGTAACTTTTCCTGACTGAATTGTAGCTTTGTGAAAAAGCACAGTTGCAAATCAAAGTTCCTAAAGCAGTATTGCTTACAAAAGTCGATTGTATGAAATTCTACCAAGAATTTTATTCATATTAAAAATCATCAAAAGTACTCTTGCATCTAGTGTTCAGCTCTGTTTTTGTTTGTCATAAACTCTTCAAAATAAAAAGACTACTTTGCTTTAATACAATTTAAACTCCTGATTATCCGCGGAATAGAGTGGCATAGTAACCGCGGATAAGCGAATACCACGGATAATTCAAATAATAGGTAAAACAGGATCCTAGTATAGGCAATAGCTAAAAAAAGTCAATAACACAACATATACATGGAGGGAAAAAAATGCATTGAAAAAGACGTTCCTTGTACCGCTGAAACACGTGTTTGCAGTATCCCAGCATATTAGTGCCTCATGAACGTTGGAGTTATAATTTGCACATACATTGAGGTTTTGGCTAAAAATGATCTCGAAAAGCTAAATGTGACCAAAGCCCATTCGCATTTTTCTGTATTCAGTAAATCATAACCATAGAAAAAGAAAAAAATGTGTGAAAGATCTGCAGATAATCGGACCACAGATAGTCAGGGGTTTACTTTATACATGTGCAGATGCCTCAAAGTGGTAAGTGTCCTGTTTTTATGTAGAGAAAAAATGGTCACCTTAACCATGAGACAAAAAATGTTGTGGTGCCTTTAGATTACTGTAAACTCTTGATTATCCATTAGGGTCTCGGGGGGAAAAAATTCTTAATTAACTTTATTCTTGTACAATGTGCAGCAAATATTTCGTAGCAAGAAACAAGTACAACTAACTGATTTTTTTAAAAAAAGCACGAATTTAAATTTTGTTTTTTCTTAGCATTTCTCACCCAAGAGAGCGGTTTACTTTATCCAAAAAATTATTTTACATGGGCGTTATTGTAAGTACCACTTCTTTATAAATTTTATATATGCTTGAGAACCTCAAATACAAACAATTTTTTATGCTGTACCTATTAGCACTGTTTGTATATATCACGTTTTAAGTGTAATGCAATTATTTTTAAGCAAAAGACATTTTTTATCTTCTTTACCCCTTATTTTATGCTTTTTTCGGATTATCCGCAATTTTCGTATCTTCGATACCCGTGCCACCCAATTCCGCGTATGATCAGGAGTGTACTGTATTTCAAGATTTTATTGAAAATGTACACCAATATCATGCATAAATAAACAAATCTTTAATGGAATAGTACCAATATTTTTATTTCAGGTTTGGTTTTTAAATATTGTGTTTAATTTATGTATATTTATACTTGCTTTGTAGATTTTCTTGAAAAGTTAGTTCAGGAAACAGATGCTCTGCATTTGATAGAGAAGGCCTTGGATTCTGCCGGAGGAAAGACCAAGGATTTGTGTACAGCAATTGAAGTATTTTGCATCAAAATGTTTGGAGTCATACTGGAAGTTGAAGAACTGTTTGTTTCCTATAAAAAATCATTACTTCTGGAATCTGTTTTTGTGATCTGCATGTATACTGACATCTCTACATTGTCTACATCAATACTTGATGCCCTTCTAGTATTCTCATTGTGTATTGCTAAACATGATGAAGGAATGAAGTGGTCTTTGGAACGAAGTAACTATTTAGTCATTGAATTTAACATTCTAAAGCTTATAAATTGCAGTACTTATCCGCTAGCTGGGCACAAGTGAAAAATAAAAATTGCCAAGTAAAGCGATTGACAAATCTGTCCAGACGGAACAAAAGTACGTTCAATGGTAAACAAATATGGTTGTAAGAAGTTTGGCGGAATTATATATTATTTAGCGATACATTATTTGGCAATTTTTCACTCACCCCTGTCTAACAGATAAGTACCTAAATTGTTTATGTTATATATGATATATTTATCATGTTCTTTTATCATTATCTTGTTTATCATTTCTGGGTTGGGGAGCTCTGAGCGAAAATTCTTGGATTGGCATAGTGCCAATAATCCTTATCCCATTGCAAACCAACTTTAGTCTATACTATGTTAACAAATGAAATTATTTAAGCCTCAATGGATTGTAAGTAAACTTCTCAGTCAGGCTATAAAATACCTCAAGAATTGTTTGCTTAATCTGTATGTGTAGTTTTATTTATTTGTTTTTTTTAGATTTCTCACTGATCCATTACAAAATTGTAAAATAATGAAAGATTCTTTTTACAAAGGGACTCTTAAGAAACTAAGTAGAAATGCCTCATGTTTTTCTTTGGAACTAATTTGCACTCTAATCTATTCCCAACACCCTAAAGCAGTGGTCTGCAACCTAAGTTACTTTATGATCTGCTTTCTAATTTTGGCGAAACCTAAGATAGACACAAGCGAGGGGAGTTTTCATAATTTTGCATTTATAATGCATTTATGCATTTATAATATTAGAATTTATAATACTAGTAAAGATTACATAGCAAATGTGTTAAATGATGGCCATGGTATTGCTAGTGTAGAGTGAGAGAGAGTAAAAAAAAGAGTCTAATTTAAGAGTAGAAAGATTAGAGTAATTTGTTTGCATTATTTTTCTTCCAATTAATAAAATATTTGTTTCTCTTAATTTCAGGTATTCCAGACTTTGTATTTGCAAGTTTTCAATCCAGCTCTTACTACGTTAGAAAATCGGCAGCCTCTTATTTTGCAGTTATTTTGCCCCTGTGGAGTTCGAAAGCAGTCTCAATGTCAGATCCTGAGAATAGCTTAATGAATGACTTTTTGCAGAAGATTTTGCCCGAGATTGTTTCTAGTATAGAATTTGTGCCTCAACCTCCGAAAAGTAATATAAGCGATTGCTGCATTATGACACTGGACAAACTTTTAACAGCAAAAGACAAACAACTTAGTGAAAATTTCAGTGAAGTATTATTGCAAGGAATGAAATCACTTTTAGATAACGCTGCACAAACAACCTACTTTCACAGCAAAATCATTAACCTTCTTATTAAGCTGCTCACACTGTTAGTATTCTTCTTTTATTTATTTATTTTACTATATATATTTCTCAACGGCATATCCAGCTCAAAATTGTAATATAGTTTAGCCTTGAATATTGAATTGTATTAAGTATTACTTGTATATTTAAAAGAGAACGTAACTTTCATCTTTTAGAAATTAAGAGAACGACTTCAGATTACAGCAATGAAGTTCTTGCGTTAAGTTTTTTCCTAAATTCATTGTACAGTAGAGTCTCGAAAATCCGAGGTAATTGGGGCTCATGCCACCTCGGATAACTGAAAACTCGGATTATCCGGAAAAAATTCTTAACAGTAGAAACGTAACACTTTTTGATCATCATCAGTGAGATAAACTTAATTTCAAGTCCTTTTATATCAAGTTATTATTTCCAAAGCATATGTTAATGTATCTCTAGTTGTTAAAGAATATTTCGTGACACTTGATGAATGTCTTTGACTCCAACCTCTCAATACTTTTTTTACTACTTTATTGTGAGCACAAAAGAAAATTTTCCAATCGCAAAAGGTTCTTATTTTCAGATTTTAATGCAAATTTTAATGAAAGATAGACCTTAAAATGTCAATAAAGAGCCTCGGATTAAGCGGAACCTCAGACTTTTGAGACTCGGATTTTCGAGACTCTACTGTACTTTAATAAATTACCTAAAATGTTTTAAGTCTTCTATCATTATTTATGTACATCATCTAGAGTCTCGATACAAAATATGACAAAAATGGAAGAGGGCGGAGCCACCATTTGGGCAATGAGGGTGGGGAAACACCAAGAGCCAAGGCCACCCCCCCTCCCCCCACCCCACCCTGCTCCCCCTAAAACTTGTGAAACTTACACTACTCCGCTTCCAAGTTGGGCCCCTTGTTTGCGCCAAGACTGACATGACCTCTCATTGGCCCTGAAGACACCCCCAAGGTTATGAAACAGTAGCTATGTATTTTGTTGTGTGTCTGTGTGAAATTCATCAAATATACATCCACTACCTCCCCCATCCTAAATAATTCTGAAATGATCAACCTACGGTAGGCAGCTTTCTAAATTTAAACTTTTTCTGGAAAAATTAAAAAGAATTGAACATTAAATATGTTGTAAAATACTTTTAATCCTTTTGGGAAGCCTCCCCCCCCCCCACACACACACACACACAAATCCGTTATGGTGAACACCAACAACTTTTCCAATAAGTTTGGAAATATTTTTTAAATAACTTCAATTATTGTTATTATTTTAAATTAACTAATTTATTTTAAAATTTTATTTTAATTATTTTATTTTTGAAGAAAGCGGCCCCACTATGGATATGCCCATGTTTTTGTACACATTTATGTTTACTTAATAACTAAATGTTACAGAAAACCTGAAACAGAGCCTGTTTTGATAGACATTGTGAAATCTCTTTTGAAGCAATTGAACTTTGATTCAGCGTACCATCTTGCTGCAGAAATCCTTAGGTAAGTTACTTTACTAATGTCCAGTGGTGTATTCCTGAAAAAAAAAAAGCTGTGGAAACATTTATACAGACTCGAGTATAAGATAATGAAATGAAAAAGTAGACTGGTGCTTGGATTACAATTTTTAAAAGTTGAAGTTTGCCAGTATGAAATTAAAACGCCACCTTCCCCCTCTCGACCATGCAACTAATTATATCTTGAAAACGTTTATGATTTAAAAAAATGTTTTTATATTATTCCCTGTGTAAAAACACAAAGCCATGGACATGGAACAGTATAATAGAAAAAACGCAAATGCAATGCATAAAAACACACAGAAAAACTAAAAGCCTCTGAAATTAAAGAACAGTTGTAGTATTAAACAAAATAAAAAGTCAAAAGTCTTAAAAGTTTATTGAAAAGAGTCCTTGTCAACCTTCCTCCTTGTTGAACAGTCCTCCTTGTCAACCCAACAGAACTAAGAATGTGTTCCGACAATGCTTGATGTACATTGCAAATTGTGCAAGTAAGGAACATTTTTTCTCCCGCCACGAACATTATTTCTCTAGTCTACCCTGCACATAATCTTCTTGATAAGTATAAAATGTTCTTCCATGACCTATTTATTGTTTAAGAAAAAAAAATACATTTTCTTATTAATAATAATAGCTGAAAATATAGCATTATGGCCTAGTTGACATATGATTGGTCAAGAGCGCAGAGCTCATTTGCATACAATCGATCAATCAGGTGTCAACTAAGCTAGTAACTGTGTCCTTAACTGGTGCTGTGCTGATCATATGGTTTTTTACATGCTCATTCAGTCTGTCTGGTTTTCTTTGAGTGTCTGATGCAAGATGCAAGATTTTAGTTCCTGAAAATAAAGATGAGTCTTACTTTTTATATTTTTTTCTTCACTAAGCTGGAAGATTTGCAGCAATTCAGACCGGAATCAATTAAGATTCCAGGCTTGTCGACCATATAACCAATGGTGGGAGGCAGTATTAGAAATAAAAATGTAAATCTAGGCTTCATAATAGCTCCTAATATAAGCTTTTACGCGTCAAAACAAGCAACCTTGACGCATTTTTAATGGATCAAATATCTATATCCAAATACTAATGTACATATATATGTGTAGCATGTTGTTACAGCATGTAAATTGCTACGGTTTGGCATCTTTGTAAGATGTACAAAAGGAAATGATTGTTAAACACAAAATTGATTGTTTTTTTTTTATTACTTTTGCAAATTTATCTTAGTGGTCTTATTCACTATGAGTCAAGAAAAAAAGTTTAAATGTGATCCAAAGCTTTAGGCATCAAATTTTTCTCCTAGAATTTAAAATCTAAGGGTCAAATCAGAATTTTTGATCACAAAATTCGAATAACGACCGCTTGTTTCTAACTCTGGTAGGAGGGCACTGTTTGAGTGCCAAGTTCCTTTAAGGCTCTTTTCTGTTGAGATTTATAAAGGTTGAAATCAAAATTCACATTTGGAACTGCTTCAGCATTAGCAAGTTTATTAACAGTCTCATTTCTCTCCAACCCAATTTGAGAAAGGATTCATCAGAATGTTAGTAAGGAGTCCTTTTATAATGCTACGATGCAAATCACTATGTCTCTTAAAATTTATTTTGATCTAATGTAACACTTTTGTAATTCCTAGAGGGGGGGAAAAGTTTGTGAACACACCCCGAAATTTGAGGAGCTTACCTCTGGCAAAAGTTGAGCCATTTTGTGAATGTAATAGGGGTTTGTAAAACAGCAGTCAAAAACTTTATACTATGTAAAATGAGTAAAAATAGACAACGTTTAAAAAGTACTAATAAATACGATTAAAAAGAGTTTAAAACTCAGCAAACAGCTGTTTCAGGGTTATAAACTGCAAGCCCCATCATCAGTGCATAAAAAAAAAAGATAGATTCCCATGCCAAAGACTGACAAGTGAACAGGGGAAGCTAAGATAAACCAGAATAAATAAACCAACCAAGAAGTGGGAACCGGAAGCTACTACGTCAGAGGAACAACAGTGACATCTATGCTCGGGGGAAATGTATTGGACAAAGGAATATTAAAGGAAAGATTTCCAAATACCAGGGAAAGGTGGTGTTCTCAACAAATCATTCAACTACTGAATTTGAATTGTTCCAGGTATAATAAGATTCCCAAAAATCTAAATCAAAAACAGAGGAACACCCATGTATAATTTTAGCCGAAGAAAAATCAAAATTATGATTACAGGACCATCGGTGTTGAGTAATGGAGGAGAATTTACAGTCCTGTTTCTTTACACAATTCTCGTGTTCTTCAATGCGGAACTTAAGAGAACAACGAGTCTATCCCATATATTTAAATTTACATTGACAGGAACTGTTATAAATCCCACATCTATCGAGTTCCTGTACAAGTCTCTGTTTAAGTTGGGAAAATTCTGCGGAGAAATGGGGATTTGTTTATGAGCCAGTGTATGAACCAGGCATTAGAAGAAAATATTAATAATACTTTTTCATGTTATCTCATAGATCTTTACCTTTAGTTTGTTATTTGTATATGATGTGTAAGAAGCTGGGAAACTACTGATCATAATTTTGTATCTGTTTTCATTAAAAAACGCATTAGAAATCTTAGCTATTTCGTTTTTTAAATGTTTTATAAGGTACTTAACCCTTCACTGCACGATTTTTTATATTTTCATGAAAAAAATCATTTGTTACCTTTTAAATAGCCCTGAGTTCAGGAAAAATGAAGAAAAAAATTAATCTTAAAAATGTGCACCAAAAATGATGTTTTAATTGTTTGTTCTATATATGGCACAAAGCACATAGCATATGCTTTGTATACGGATAAGTGTAATAATCCACAATGTGTTTTGTGCCATAAGTGGTATAAACAAACTTTCCACTAAGTGTATTTAAACATTTTTTAGAACAAAGGAAATAATGACTAAGCACACTTCTAACAGAAATGCAGACACTCTTTCTTTCAAAAGCAAGAACTGTAATACCTAGACTAGTGCAACTAACTAGTGCATAAAAATCACACTAAACTGTTGTAGCAATGTTCCAGAAGGGGCACAAAGCTCAGTTTAACTGCATTTAAAAATCGTAGGAATATATGAGGGTTTTATTGGTTTGTGCCAGATCTGGCACACCGTGCAGTGAAGGGTTAATTACATGCTATGAGAAAATCATTGAGTAACTAGATGATTTCATCAAGCTCGTTTGTTATTTTCACAAATTAAAAATATTATTTTCATGTTGAAAATGACTGAATTATTTTGCAATTGATCCTCAACCTTATTTTGTTCAGTATTAGTTGGCTATTCTTAAAGCATTTCAATTATTGAAGTCACAATTTGTCATTCTGTTGCCACAAAAACTGAATGTTAAAACACATAAATGCCATGTAAAATTAAAATACAGGGTTAGAAATTAGTAAAAAACATACTGGTCCCTCGGACCAGATACATAATATGAACCAGTACTGGTCCTCAGACAACATTTCTGGTCTGCTTTAAATTTAATACTAAACATGTTTGTACTTAAAATAATTTACTTCATAATTACTTTTATTTTAAATAAAACTGTTTCATTTGTAACTTATTGATTAAACAGTAAAAAACACACAGTCTATTGACAGAGAGCACCCGTAGAGGCTTCGCGTTATGGAGGATTTTCAACGTCTGGTGGTTCGAAGCGGGTTTCACTAGACCAGTAGGCCAGCAATGACTTCGAACCCTGAAATATATGTGTTACAGTTATGTTTATCATTGAGCATTAGATTAAGAAACACCACATTATCAGTGATAATATATGCTCTGTCTTTGATTTTTCTTTATTTTATCTTATTTTTTTACTTTACACTATTCATTAAATCTTTTTGTTCCAGAGTATCTGAGAGGTGTCATCCGATAACTAAGAATAAGTTAAACTTCATCCTCCTGCCATTTCACATTTTGACAGATGATGTGCCGGGGGACACGAGTGATGATGTATTTCATATACTTCCTGAAATGGAATTAGTTGAAATGAAGAAAATAATGCGAGATACGAAAACCTGTGTTGAAATTGTCTGTAACATATTACAGTCTCTCTCATCTATGACTTGCTTGATGGATCTTGAGGTATTTCATGTATACTTTAAGTTTTGGCCTTAAAATAATTAAGCCTTTGGAAGAAATTGGAGTATTTCTTTTTTGAGACCAAATGAATAGATGTTTTTAAAATATTACTAGCTGCCAGGGCAGCTAGATTAGCTTTCTGCGGCATGTTGATGCATAACGTGCTCCCTCTCTAACTTTTACCTCATTCTGATGTTAGATTATTTGGTATAATTTAATGTTCATTCGATTTCAAGACATATCACGCACGTGACCCGGCGTTGCACGGGCACTTCGTGCCTTGAAAGTAGAGGAAAATTTCAAAAAACTACTTCCCGCCAAGGGGGCTCGCTAACAGGCGCTTTACGTCTTCATTTTTTTCCTGCATCAAAAAAATCATTTGAATTATTGAGATGTTTCGCGCCTTCAAAATGGCGAGGAAAGTTACAGCAAGTTCTGCTCTCTCAAGGGAAAGAAGTAGACATAGATACTCGGTTTTTAATATAAGTAGATGGCTTTTCAACAAATGAATGTTTCGAAATATTACAAGTAGGTAGCGATAAAAATACTACGTAAGTGGTCCGCTTATGAGTTTCGTGTTTGATTTAGTTAAGCCTTCATTCAAAATTCTCATTATCATTGTTATTATACTGTTTCATAGCAACCACGTTTTGCAAGAATGGATTTCATATTTAATCATTTATTAGGCTTAATCGCTTTAAACTTGACTACTTATTAATTGATATCTTCGCTAATTAAAATCGTATAATTATATAAATTGAAACTAATGAAGCTTGAAAAATTACCTATCTATCGGTACCTGGTTCGACTTTCAGTTCATTGGCGTTCAGGAGAAAGAAGCGTGACATAGAAAGAAAGATAGTTAGAAAAATACTCAGTTTTTAATATAAGTAGATTGAATTTTTGCAATAGACCGCCAACTCGGTTATTACGTCCAAGGACTGCAGTTTCGTGCTTATTGGCACTCGTCTGCCTGGAATAGGATTAACCGAACTGGAGGTAGAAATCCTCTTACAGAAGCAAAGAGAGCCAAAGAAAAAAAAAAACTGGTAGCTAATATTAACCCATTAATGCCTGACAATTTTTTTTCCAAAGATATTTTGTATACTGGTTACAAACGGTGTTTAATGGACAGGAAAAATAATTAAAAATATATCATGTAAAAAATAATTTTTTTATTAAGGAAAGAAAAATTGTCCCTTAAAAGTTACGGTAGACACCAGAGGGTGCATACTTTGTTTACTAATTTTTTTTTTCTGCCTATGATATAATATTTAAAAAGACATTTTATAAGAAGCAATAAAATCAGCAATGAACATAAACTAGGAAGCTGGGAATGACTTTGAAAACTTGGCTTTTTTTCTTGAGATTGTGAACGATGTCATTTTTGATAAAGATCATATTAAAACGGCTACAGAATACACTTTACAATGGTTATATGCTGTAATCTGTTAATAACGAATTGAAACAATACCAAGGTACTCATTGAACACTATTATTTGGTTGAAATGTTCATTTTGGGGAAATTCAGACCCTTTTTTGGATCGTCCCTAAAACGGGACGCTAGGCATTAATGGGTTAAAGCTATGGATTTTGAGGGTTCACGCTTAAACCCCTACTTCATCTGCCTCACTAATAAGAATGATATATGCAAAATACCGCCAACTCTTATTCCATCGAAGGACTGCAGTTTCGTGCTTATATGGAGTAAGATTAACCAAGTTGGAGGCAGGAATCCTCATGAATTTCATATTATCTACCAGTTTTTTTTTTTTTTTTTGGCTCTCTTTTCTTCTATATGAAGATTTCTGCCTCCACACAAGAAGTTGAGATGAAGCACTAAATAATAATTTGAATGGGGGAAAGCCTTTAAAAAATTAGAGATTTTGTGTGGAAGTATCGACTAAAATTGGAACAAAATTTCGAATTGGTCTCTTGATGTGCACAGTGAGGACACAAACAAATTGTGAAATTTTTAGTAAAATTAGACAGGTAGTTTTTGAGTCTATAAAGGACATACATACATTTATTTTTATATATGAAGAGTTTTGTTCTTAAAACACATTTTATGCAGTTTTTTGAAATTTTAGATTACAGTTGCTAATAAAAATGCCACATTCTTAACATTTAAAAATTATTAAGTAATTTTGCGTTTAGTATTTGTCTTTGCTTCACGGTGTTGTCTGAGTCTTCTCTCAATTCAAGTAGTTAAGATATGTTTCTTTCATGAGTATTCACCCTTGCATATATAATACATTTGTTTTTATTTTTTCAAAAGCAGAAACCCAATTTTTTGGAAAATCATCACAGATAAATAACACATTCGAATTTGATTTCCTACTGTCCTTCACGCCGATTTAACTAACCACGTTGTCACAAGAAATACTTTCTTGGATTTCGCATGCTGCATTTTAACCCCCAAGACGCCAGGTATATCCACTAGTAAGTTCTATAAATACTTTAAAAAATCACATCCAAAAACTTTCAAAGAAAAATTATTTGAAGAAAATATCAAACATGTTTTCTCTTTGATACCAAAAGCATATTCCATGCAATTAAAAGGAAACTTATTGATTGTAAAAAGAGCTCATCTTATAAAAGTGAACTTAATGCACTGGGATAGTTTTCAAAAGTAACATTACCTAATTTATTTTATGTTTCGGATCATCACATCAGATTAAACATTTTTCAAAAAAAAAAAGTGAAAGAAAGTCTAAAAAAAGAAAGTATTAAAGCATTATAAATTGAAAAGGTTTTTGTAGCCCAAAAAGTAGTGATTATACCTAATTGTTTTTTTCAGTCAAGCCTGAAGTAACATAATCCACTATATTTTGCCCTTTACTTTTACCAGCAGTATGATCAAGTTTTACTGAGTCTTTATTAATAATTAGTTTTAAATATTAAAACATTTGTTTCCTAGTGTTTTTTAAGTGCCACGGATAATCTGTATGTGGTCTAATTTTCAGCCAAGTATTGGATATTCAGTTATTCAGTTACTTTTTGTAACATCCCTAAAATATATAAGATTTTAAAATAAATGGTGTTTTTTAATGTTGTTTTTATTTCTGTTGCATGTATTTTTCAAAACTATTAAAATTTTATTTTTAGGCTCTACAGACAGTTGTGTCTTGTTTGAACATCGATAAGTGTGAACAAAATATGGAAGAACCAAACTACCATACAGTTATACTACAACAGCGGCTAGTTCAGTTAACCATCATATCATTGTTTAAATCTATTGCTACTGAAAAAGGTGAGGCTGATTTCATCAACAATTAAAATGTAACATACTATAAGAGCTGCAATATGCAACAAAAATTATCAGGGTCTCTCCACTTCAAATCATGTATTACCCATGACATTGAGGGGGGGGGAGGAATTCCGGTGTCCCAGTTGAACATTTCAGAAATCTGGCAAGCTTAAGTATAAATCACCTACCCGAATAACGCATTTTTTGGGAAGGTGATAATGCTCGGTAATAAGGGCTTGAAAATTATATTGTCCGACATGCCCAGTGCATGTAAAAATTCCAATAAGGCATGAATCTTCTACCCTTACATGCCTGGGTGACCATATAAATTTTTAATCAGATATTTCTTTCCAAAACTATATTATTTCGTATTTTATTGGAAAAACTACCATACATTTCTGTTAAAATAATTCGTTATTCATATTTAAAGCTGTTAATTTAATTGGGTGTCTTTTTTAATGCTATATGACAGATAAAAATGTATTTATTAATTAAAAAAAATAGGAATGTAAAAATTCTATTGGGGCATGTATCTTTTAGACAAAGATGCCCAGCATGGCATGTAAAATTTTAAAGATTTTTCTATCCCTGCGAGTAAGATTAAGTATTGCTAAACATCAAGTAATTTCAACATTTTGGTTAAGATTTAGATTCTTTTTTCAGAGGATAGTTTTAACCCTAATTCTTTATCCAAAAATGATATTGTTACAGGAATGAAGAAAATAAAAATTAACTTGTCTATTTACCATAAAATATCGCATAAGCGTCCCCCTAGTTGTGTCCAATTTCCTGAAAATATTGGAGGGTGCATTTAAACAATATAAGTGGGGGGGGGGGACGATTAAGGGCCACGTTTATGAGCAGTTGTTAGTGCAGTAAAAACTCATCTATTCTCCATTCTCGTAATTATAACCCCTTGTTTTAGTCTTTATTTTCCAGTCCCTCAAATAGGGGGTCTAAGCACTATTGCCATCCAAAAATTTTGGTGACATGAAGCATCTTTCTTTGAAAAATCTTGTGTACTATGTCTTAAAAGTATGTTGAAAAGTATGAATAAAAAAAGTGGGGGAAAAAACAAAAGAAAGAAAAGTATTAATAACAAGAAGTTCTGTCAAGAACTAAACGAGCCTACTTTCCCGTACATCGACATCGGCATTCTAGCATCTGATCATTATTCTCTTAATTATCCTAGACTAAAAATTATGTCCAACATACCTTTTTAGCACTTAAAGCTGATTTCTAAAAGCAATATTGAACAACTGTTACAGTTCTTCTATAAGAACAACTGTTACAGTTCTTCCGTAGAAAAATTCCTCAATTGTTTTCAAAAAAAAAAATTAAAAGTACAAAGTACATCAAAACACATTTTATCAAAGAAAGAAAAAAAAAAGGAAAAAAAACCTGTCCGTTGATAAAATGTCTCGGATTTCACTTTTAATCCGTTGCCAGTTGTTAAATATAAATAAAGAATAAAATGCCCTCGTTAATGAAACATTTTTGTTACAAAAAAAAAAAGTCGTCTGCCAAAAAAAAAAAAAAAATAATAATAATAAATAAAATAAAACAAATGAAAAAATAAACAAAAAATCGTCTGCACAGTCAGTCATTTTTTTCTGAGCCTGCATTTCCGCCATGTTTGCGGAGACGGAGTCAGAGTCCTCACAGAAGATTATTCAGAAAAGTACTTTACAAACATTATTTATCAAAACCATTTTTCTTACATAGTTTGAAGGAAATCCGACTTTAAGTTCAGGATCAACATTCAACTTAAATTCCCCGTAGGCGCTAATGTTAATTTTTTTTTCTAAACGGTTAAATATTTAACGAAAAATGGTTCAAATCAAAAAGCAAAATATGGGAATGAGCCTCTCCGAGATCTTTCAAACAAAAAAAAGTTTATTCCATTCGGGTGGTTCACTCAGAAGTTATTAGGTGGGGAAAGGTTGCTTGAAGGGTTCAATGTTGAACGAAAAAATGTTCAAATTGAAAATTTAAATACGGTAATGAAGTATCCTTGCTGAGAACCTTCGAACAAAAAAAGTTTCTTCAAATCGGACTGTTCACTCAAAAGTTATTAGGGGTGACAGCTTGCTCGAGCGGTTCAATGTTGAACGAAAAATTGTACAAATCGGAAATGTAAATATGGGAATGAAGTATCCTTAATAAGATCTTTCGAACAGAAAAAAGTTAGTTCAAATCGGACTGTTCACTCAAAAGTTAGCATCGCGGGACAGGTTGTTTGAACGGTTCAAAGTTGACCCAAAAATTGTTCAAATCAAAAAATCAAATATGGGAATGAGCTGTACTCGCCGAGATCTTTCCAACAAAAAAAAGTTTGTCCAAATCGGAATGTTCATTCAAAAGTTAGGGGGGGGGGGACAGACAGATCGACCGACACACAAATTCCACATCTCAATACCCTACTTTCAAATTTTTAATTTTTCGATATTCATTTTGCCTTTTTATTTTTTTAACTGGGCGATATTTTTTGGACTTGGCGATATTTTTTAGATGCATTAAGCTACTTTTAATACTTTTTTCGTCTTTCTTTTATTTTTAACAGGAAAGTAGGCTAAAAAGAGAACTTATAAAGCAGGGTGCAAATAGAGATGACTGAAATAATGTGTTGTGAAGAAACTTTTTTTTTTATTGGAGGAAAAAAAATTACCTATTGATAAATTAGATTAATTTAGAAAGCAGACAACATTTTTGTTAAAAAGAGTCGTGTTTAATAATCTTCAGGCTATGGAAAACTTAAAAGATGGGCAAGGGCGTAGCTAGGGGGGTGCAGGGGGGTGCGGCTGCACCCCCCTAGATCAAAGGCAATGGGAGGTCAAGTGACCTCCCATTTTTTTGACTAACGATTTTGTCCCCTTTCATGCTTTTCATTGTAACATGCTGGTGCAGACAAATAAGTTCGTATTTTATTACTCGGTTAAATTTGGAATTACATTCGGTCATTGAGAGTCCCCTCCCCCCTCGCCTTCTCTCCCACCAATAAATTTTAAGTCCTTGGCGTCACTTATCAGAGAATGCGCTTCATTCTTTACCTTTTTGGGAGGTCACAGTGACCTCCTATTGGGGTGCCTCTGCTTGCACCCCCCTAACGTGAGTCCTGGCTACGCCCTTGAAGATGGGCACACATGCTGTTTATTATTCCACAAAAAAGGGTGATTAAAATATAACTGAATGTAAAAAGTGACCTAGAATAGAAAAGGACATGTTTATTTCTTACATGTTTCAATACCAATCCTTTATTATTTTCCACTTTTTAAATGTCTAATGTTATGTATTTACATGTCTAGTGCAATGCATTGTTGCTATTATTTATTGTTATTATATATATATATATATATATATATATATATATATATATATATATATATATATCTTTTTCATTTTAGTCTACATGATTCTAAACCATGATCTGATTATGAAATTGTATAAGCATTTGCTGTTCTTTTTGGAAAAATTATTTACGTTTGACCATGTAAGTTTAATTATTTGATGTTTTCAACTTCCTTTTATTTTTGTCCTTTTTTTAGCAATTTCCTTGGCTAATTCTCCTTTAAAGCTTTTGCACGTGTTCTTCGTTGTGTCATTTTAATTTAAGTTATTAATTTTTCCTTTTGAATGTATATTCTTTGTAATGCTGAATTTTCGTATATTATCATCTTGTAAAAATATTTGTATAAGTCGCCACATTGTATGAGGCAATAAGAATTATTATTTTTACCTTTAAGGTGAGTTATACATACATTTGTATTTCCATGCCTGCACAAATTTAAGCACTAATATTTGTATCTAAAAGACTTAAGAAAATAATCCTTATTTCCAGCCTAATTTGGATTTTTATTCCTCATTGCCATTTTGGTGTTTAACTTTTTGCTGTTTAAATTTTTTTTTTTTTTTTTTTTTGAATTTCAACAAACATCTTAAATCACACTCATAGGACAACAAAAGTAAACCTCTACCCATATTGATTCGTGTAAAAAGTACAATGGACATGTTATTGGGCCAATATTAGTGGACAAGTTTTTGATATAACCAACATTTTGTTTGAAACCTTTGTTCATTCATTTAAGTTTTTATTATAATAAGGATCATTTATTGATTGTTGCTATTTTTATTTTTTCATGTAGTACATATGTGATACTTTAAAACTTCTGAAAACAATGACAGCTTTGACTTCGAAGAATAATTTTGATCTACCTGCTGAGCTTAAAGAGAAGCTTACCCAGTTATTATGCAAGAAATTGCTTGGTACCAGAGAAAGTATCGTTGAAACTGCTATTAGCCTAGCTGCAGAAATTGTTAATGCAGGTATTATGTTTTATCTTTTCCTTTGATTTATATACAATACAGGGTGTTCCATTTAAAGTCGCATGACTTTTATTTTCACGACCGTTTGCCCTAGATGCATACTTCCAATTGCAAAAATGCTCAAAATTAGCTGCAGTGTTAAGATATTAAAAGTTGGAAGCAAAAAAAAAAAAAATTTGGTCAAAAAATACGAAATCTAACTTTTCATACGAACTCCAAATCCCTTAACTCAGCGATTCTCAACCGGTAGTCTGGTGGACCGTCGCAATTCCACAGAGAAGTTAATCAGTTCTCACAGATTTCTGTTCAGTTATCTTAGAAAATTTCCCTTCATAAAAGAAAAAGAAAACTAAAAAGATACAAATAAAAACTAATACCATCCACGGGTGCAGAATATGTCCGATCCAGCGATCCTAGATCGGGGGAAATTTTGGTCGTTTGGGGAAATTTTGCTGATTCAATACAAAGTATTCCGCAAGATTTAAAATGTTTTCCGAAAAATAAAACAGAATCGGAAAGCATACATCCTAAATTATAATTATTTTTTTTCTTTTTACAACGATTATCAATTCATTTTCCACTCTCTCGTTAGAAGCCAGTCGCTACTTGTGAACACGAATCGTTACTGGGGTGCTTATGTAGTCATATTTAATGAATCAAACAGTAGTAATGTTTCTACGTGTATACTCAATGTAATAAAATATTGCATACTGTAAGTTTATATTTAATCAATTCTCAAACAGTTCTTAATTTTCTGGACTCTTTCTCCTCACATATGAGTATTTGCTGATTAACACTTTTGACTTATGTTTTACTGTGGTATGTCTGTTGTAATGCAAAATTAATTTTTATCTAAGCTTATCCATATATTGTTAAATTTTGGGGAAATTTTCGTACAGATTGGGGGAAATGTTGGAGGGAAAAACATTTTCTGCACCCCTGATACCATCTAGCTTCTAGCCCCTGGCATCAGTTTGAATTTTTGCACCTGGAATTCAAATTTTGTTAAACGGGTTCGAAACACATAATTTTTGAAACGTCTTCTTTACCTTTTTTACGTTGAGATCTATTTTCATGAATTTCTATGAGTTTTTCAAATATTTCTTTAATTATGTATGACTGTTAGGAGAGAGAGAGAGAGATAATTTGGTTTTTTTTTACATTTTAATAAATTTTAAGACAATTCTTTTAACATCAACAAATGTTCTTATTTTTATTTATTTCTTCGCATTTTGTTAAAAACAATACTGCATTTACCAGCCCACAAACTTTTCACATGTTTTTAATTATTGTTGGAAAGTATTTTTTTTTTTTTTTTTACTTCTTTTTTCCTTTGCAATAGAAAAAAAAGGAAGGAAAGAGACAGCAAATCTATCAACTTTGTCTAATTGATTTGCATTAATTATTAAGCAACTTACTTTCAGTTTTTGTCTTATTCATGAGGAGGAAATTTAAAAGATATTACGATATATTATTCCAGTTAATTTGCATTGATTTTCCATTCTTTGTAATTTAAACGTATAAGTTATTTATTCCTTTGCATTAAACAATTTGGAACATTGATAATTAATTATCGCTATTATTAACAGCTTTTCTTTGACAGTCAAAAACCTTCTAAATTTATAAATTGTATGCTGGGAATTTAATTCTTGAATTCAAACTTTTTTTTTATTTTTATGTTTATTATGCAGGAATATATATTTATTAAGAAGTTTGAGGTTTCAGAACATTGAGGTTTAAAAGTATCAATGTTCTTTGATCCATGTATTGACAGCATTGATGTTTTAATTTTTAACATGAATGTTTTTCTCTCAATATTGCACTACTGGGGGAGAGTTCCCATTCATAGTTATAGGGCGAAGGGAAGAGATTGCACAGGGGACAATTGAAGCAGGGAAAGACTATGGGCTTGGAGCCACCATTGCCAGGGAGGTTCAAATTATCTAAAATAAATAGGGCTCATGAAAATAATATTTGTCAGAAACAAAAAACGAAAGAAGAAAGACGGAGAGTTTTTTTTTCTTGCAAAATATGTTCTCTCTGCAGCGTACCTAGGTGTGATCCAACACCTCAGGCAAAATTGTGCTACTCACATCGCACATCCAGAATGAAAGGGGCACATCTCAAAAAATGCATTTTTTGGAAATATGTTTAAATAGCGTATCTTAGTACACCTTACATGAGAAACCGACCCATTTTTTTCTAGTGTTAACAGTAGCAGCTAAAAAGCAACTTATGCCCTTATCATTCTCCAGATTCTGCCGATTGTGAAGGGAGAATTGAGTTTGAAAGGGGCACATCTTTGATAATCAGAGTTCGCCGAGCGGAATTGGTGCAAATTAAGGCTAGTACCCGTAATTTTGCTATTTTTTGAAGTGACACTCGTTTTAATTGTTCGTTATTAAGTATAAATTGTTTGTGCATAAGTACTTTATGAAGGGTTCCTTTTTTTAGAATAAGAAGAATAGTATTATGTAACCTAGCGTCAAATCATTAGGAATTAAGATTTGATTTAATATCGCTCTGAAATGAAACAGCGATAGGAAGTATCAGATGACAAAATGTTTCACATTTCAAATAAAATAAATGTAACTAAAAATCCTTAGAACAATTTTTTTCTTCGAGAAAACTTGCAATTTTTTAATATACTAAAATTCCTATATTTCATACAGTATATTCTATCATTACAGCTAATTCAAAAAGAATGTATAAAAATATTTTTGGTAAAACTAAGCATCATGACTTCAGTGCATAATTAACCGTTTTAAATTCTACAGTCGAAAAATAAGTGAATCTTATTATTTTTTTATTAGTTTTGTTTATCAGCTTCTATGATTTTATATTTAAAAAAATTGCTATTAAATTGAAAACAGTAACGTATTACCTAATTTGTTGATTAAATACTTTCAGAACTATTTTATAACTCTACTACACAG
This sequence comes from Uloborus plumipes, assembly GCA_038373865.1. Classification (NCBI taxonomy): domain Eukaryota; kingdom Metazoa; phylum Arthropoda; class Arachnida; order Araneae; family Uloboridae; genus Uloborus; species Uloborus plumipes. Next base: position 41,562 of record JAXGGA010003956.1, on the reverse strand, counting down.
AACCCTTTTTGTTAAATGTTTGTTAAAAGCTACAAACTTGAAAATAACTTTGTCACACATTTAGAATTACTATACCTATTTAAGTACAATGTTTAAACTACAAGCAAGGTCAATATTGAGAAATCAAAACACAAAAAAAAAAAAAAAAAAAAAAAAAATCTGCAAACAATTTAGAGATACGTTATTTTTTTAAATAAATTTGAAATTCTTCGTATTATTTTTTCCCTTCGACTTTTTCGAATAGATCGTCTGCTTTGCGTTTAAACCTTCTGAAATGTTAAATCGAATCATTAATAAAGAAAGAAAACTATAATTGCTGTTGACTTTCTGCGCCCGTTTTGATCTAAATTCATACCCTGTTAAAGAGCGAAAATTAAAATTGGTAGTAGAATGTTTACATTCTGAATTTCGGTAAGATATCAATGTTTTACAGAAAGGCTTAATTTTTACGTTGAAACTGAAAATAATAACTGTATGAGAGTAAAATTTTGTATTAATGTTATTGATATTGTTATTCCTGCGAAACTGAACTACAAAGATGGAAATACCAATTACTGTCTAACATTTTTTCGCAAAACCTCCATTGAATCTGCGCACTCGCCAAGTCTCTTCTGACTCTCTCGAAGTAGGGGGGAAATGCAACGAGGAAGTAGCAAGCGAACAAAAACTGAAGGCATTGGGAAGTGCACATCCTAAACCTATCTCCCCTTTTTCAAATGGAAGCGTTCGTGGCTGCCAGGCGCACAATACGCAAACAGACAGTAGTTATTACTTTTTTACTTCCTTGTAAGTAGTACAAGAAGTAATGTTTTCTCGAAAAGATTTACGTTCAACTGCGGCCTAAATTTCAACTTTACTCATTCTGGAAGGAATGTCTTTTTTTTGGCGCATCCGACCGTGCATACGTACGTACAAAAGTATAAGCAACTAAAATGCCCTTTTTTTCCCATTATCGAGTTAATTATCACAAGTTGTCTCGTGATGCAAAGGAATCAGGTATAAATCAAAATCCCTACAAAAAGTAGTGTAAAATTTCGCCTGTGGAAAAGAGAAATTTTATGATTTTAAAGTTTAATTTAGGCCTTTTCGGATTTCGTAAAATTTCAGCCACTGTAAGTAATAATGTAAGTATTCCACTTAAAAGATTTTCTTGCAACTCTCAGCCCCCCTCTCGTAAGCAGAGTGAAAGAACCCTGGCGTGACACTCTGAGCATGAAAGGACCTACGTGCTAAATGTGGCTCAAATCCGTTGTAATTTTGGGATTTGTATGAAGAACCCCCCTTCTTTGGGGGGAGGCGGTTGCCCCCACTCGTGGATAAAAAAAAGGCCCGATATAAATTACACAAAACATGCATCATTAAAAAATGTAGGTTAAAATCATGACAAGAACTTCAAAAAAAAAATTAAATGGTGTATAAACCGATGCCCGTAAGAATAGCTATTTTGAGATGTGCCCCTTTCATTCTCCACGAAAATGGAGAATGAAAGGGGCACTTCTCATTAATTACCGACTTATTTAAAATTGACCGGGAAACGCAGACCATAGTCACCTAGCAGTACCTTTAATCAACCAATCAATGAGAGTTTATCTAATTTCAATAGTTATTAGAGTCAGGGCAAGGATTTAAAAAAGTTTAAATTTTCAAATCGATTTTTCTCAAAACAGCTATTTTGAGATGTGCCCCTTTCATTCTGGATGTGCGACATGTGCAATCTTATTTGGGATGCATTAATCCTATTTATAATGCTCATCTTACATGAAAAAAAATTATTCACAATTCTTACAAATCGTACTTGAATAGCAAGGTTTCACAATACATTGCTTACTTATTGCTTGCGTTATTAGTGTCATATTTTTTCTAATCTCTTCAATGATGTTTTAACCAGGTTCAACTGTACATAGTTATAACGGTAGGCAATTTAAGAAGGAAAAATAAAAGACGAAAAATGCCAATTTAGAATTATATTTTATTCCATGTATTTAATTGACATTTTCTGATTGAAAATTGAAATAATGATTGATATTTAAACAATGGTATTGCCTAGGATATATTTATATGTGTAAAACTAAAATTATTAAAAATGTTTTGCTTTGATGACTAATGGACATGAATTCACTTTTTCTATGGTGCCAGATTATTGTGATTGGCAAGAAATTATGTTCAGATATGACATTCCTTCCATTGTGTGGGATTTAGCCGTCGAAGGATCTTGTGATGGAACGGTAAAAGCAACGGCTATAAATGCTATAACAGAAATATGTATGCAGCCTATGTATTGGAAGGAGATTTCATCTGTGAAAGGAATTTCAGAGGTATGCTAAATTAAATAATAATTTGTATTATATGTTGTAGTCCAAGAGCTAGCTGCGTCAAAAAAAAAAACAACCATTTTAAGACATCTCTTTAAGGTAGTACTCTGGTAACTTGAGTTCAAAAAATCGAAAAAATTTTTTTTGCTTGATTTGAAAGTACAATGTCTTGAGAATATACTGTGAAAATGGCAGGCAGAAATTCGAAATATTTTGGGAGTTATAACAAGTTTCCTAGAGCTCCTCGGAGTTTGCTGTTGAACTTTAAAACGCGTTTTTCTCAAAACACTATTTTTCTGGTCGGTCCGGGTCCTAACTTTTTTTCTACTGAACCGATTGCTTTCAAATTTTAACAGGCTGTTCTACACACTCATAGTTCTCGTCGGAACTAACAATAATTTTTGTCACCCCTAACTTTTTATTTTACAACCCTTTCTTTGCTAAAATAAAAGGACTTTTTTTTTCAAAGTCCGCCATTTTGTTATTTACCCTTGAAATTTAACTTCAGTAGTTCCGAGCAGAATGACGTGTCTATAGATTAAGAATAATCAAGAATATTTGATTTCAGATAACATCAAGAGCCACAATCACCCGGGCCACCCACGTGCATTTTTTTTTGAAGTTCCAATTTCGAGTGACAATAAAAATAGTAATAAACTACTAAATTTTTTCAAATAAACTTTTTTTTACATTTTCAATATGTAATTAAAAACACTCTTTATATTCAAGATAATTCATTTTTATTTTCCTATAAAAAACCACCCTCCAAAAAAGTCATGAGTTACCGAGCGGCATGCCGGGCGTCTGACAGCCGAGGGTGGTTGCGTTTTTTACTGGGCATTACACTTGTACTAGAAAAAATAGTGATTTCAGGCAATTTCGCGTCAAATCAATCGTGAAAAAAAGGTTTTTGATCTCACCATTTCCGATTTTAACAAAAATTGGTGTGAAGAACGTATATGACAAGAGAAGTAATCCTACCAAGTTTTACATTTCTAATTCAAAAATTGTACAAAATAGAGTTGTTAAAAAACGAAAAAAAAATATATTTAAAAAGAATTACCTTAAACTTCTTTTCTAATTATAGTAGAATAAAAATTCAAAGACTATTGTAAAGCCAAGAAATAGGGCTTTCCATTGATATATTACATGACATACTGGGGATGCACCGATCAATCAGCCATAATCGGCCACTTTGCCGATTATTAGTAATTGGTAAAATCGGGCCGATTAATCGGCCGAAAAATATTTTTCAAATGCTATTCTTTAAAGCATACCTTCACCAAGAAACAATGATGAATAATTTTATTAACAGCAATAGTAATTCTCTTAATTGATAAAAAGTTGTTTTTAATTAATTCTCCTACTTTAAATAAATGTACATAGACAATGTTGCAATATTTTTCATTTGGCAATAGTTTTCTCCTTAGAACAGTGCTTTTAGATAACCTCTAATTTTTAAAGAATAAAAGTATTGAATTAAATTGCTACTAAGTATTAAAAAATATGAATGAAAAGTACTCCTAAATTGAAGTGCTTACCACAGATTCCCCTCCCCCCTTTTTTTGAATTTTTATGTCCAATTAACATAACTAACAATGTGTTAATTATATTATTGACAATAATATGAAAGTTGGTTCTAAGTAATTTGGTAAAACATTGAAATTATTTTATGAAAACTAGGAAAATTTAAAAAAAATTCTCTCAGCGATAAATTACTTACTATTTCTAAATTAGATTTGTTTAAGAGAGAAAAAGTGATGGTAAAATTGGTAGTAGAAAAACAATCACCCTTATCATTAATCGGCTCAGCCGATTAATCGGTAATCGGCCAATTTGTTTATCGGTGCATCCCTAATACTTACGACAGGTTTAAGTTTCTAATTGCCCCAAAATGGTTTCAAAATCGCTATTTTTACCAGCAAAAATGTGAAGCGCAGTAAAAAATCCAACCACTCTCAGCCGCCAGACATCACGCATACTGCTTATAAGAGCATTATATGAAAGAGCCAGACGTCTTAAAATTGTCACCCGAAAACATTGCTAGCATTTAAGACTATTATGTTGGCATCCTTTTACACTTTTTTCCATAGGCGGACTTACGGGGGTGCCCCGCACCCCCAACATTTTGCTTAAAATTTGAAAAAAATTAATTATTTTCATCTTGGAACTGTTTGGAAAATAAATTATATTTTTCATAGCTACAATCCATTTGAAAGAAAACCTAAAAATACAACATATTATGTAGTTCAGAGTTTCTCAAAGTTCAGACCTCCACGGACCCCTAATGAAAATTACTAATTACCCGAAATTTAGTAATTACTCGAAATTTCGGGGGGGGGGGTGCGGTAACCTCAGTTTGTTGCACCCCTAGAATATACAGCTTAAATCCGCCAATGCATTTTTCCCCTAGATTCTTACAATAAGTATAAATTCCTTTACCAGTGCTTTCTCAGTTTCTTGTGCATTTTTATCGTCAAATCCAAAATGCATGCATGATTCTTAATAGTTAAAGAAAAGTGTCCGTCTATCTACATACAGAAATGGCCTGAGAGCATTTAATATTGTGTCATATTTTCCTATCTTTAAATCCTTTGTACCTTTTGAATAGTATTTTCATTTTTCTTTAACTCATGCTGCTCTATAATCTGCTTTTTGGAAATGCAGAAAGTGTATTTAATCGAGTCCCAATGTAAAACCTGAAAAAGTTGTAAGTCTTAGAGCCCTGCTCCACATTGACGTAAAGAAGAAAAATAAAGCAGAAACGTAAAATAGAGTAAATGGTGTTTCTATGGAAAGTACCCGGATTTTCAGTTTCGGTCGCGTTTTCCGCTGATGTGGAGCTGGGCCCTTAGTGAAGAAGAAAAAATAAATAAATAAATTATGATCAAAGTAGTGTACTAGTCTGAAATAATGACGGGCAGTTGCTTTCAGTTTTTGGATTATTCTTAAATCTCGATAAATCGAAAGCTACAATTCTACAAAGAAAAAGAAGATTAATGCATGGGAAAAATACTGATGCAAATAATTCTTATTTGTTTGTGTACTAGAAATGTATGTTGTACAGGAGTGCAATGAGTAATTGTGGGATGGTAGTTAAATAGAAGGCAAGAAGTCCAACTTCCGTATTTTAGTGTTTTAATGCAATTACTACGTGTTTTTTTTGCTTTGATTAAACTGAAAATAATTTACTCACACTATTGCAGGTGGACATGGAAAACATTTTGCTCCTCTTTTGTTCTGCTCAAGATTTTCTAGTTCAACGAGAAGCATTTAACTGCCTATTCAAATGGGTTAAAGCAAAATGGAACACTGGACCAAGTGACAGCAGAACAAAATTGTTTGTTGTATTGACATCGACAATGAAGAGCTTAGATCTAGATTTGAAAATTGCAAGTTTGCGTGCCTGGCTGTGGTTAAATGAAAATTATTTTCCGAAATTATCAGATGCAGCCGATATTGAAGAATATCTCAAGTTCCTTTCAGATTGTGGTTTTGGCTCTTCGGTACTACTTGCAATCAAAGATTCTGATGAGCCAGTTCAATGCATGGCTGCTGATACCTTAGTGAAATTGAAAAATAAATTATCGAGTTTGGGTGTTACGAAGAATTATCAGCCTCTAGATAATCCAACAGAGACTAGAAACAGTACAGAAACTGCAACATGTGATGTTAATATAGTCAGCAAAGAAGAGAAAACAGCAGGGATTGATAGTGTTTTGAGTTTGACAACTGCCCAGCAAATCGGCAACATCACTAAAATCACTGATGTTAAAAAACCGTATGCTTACAAAGATTATAATTTTGATTTAACAAAATCAAAAGGTGTGGCATGTACTGTCAGTGCTCTATGGACAGAAATTTGGTCTGAATCTATTGATTCAATCGTACAAAGCAATAAAGAAACTGATAATAATAATAATATCACATATGCAATATCACTTTTGGACGATATAATTGATTCTAAAGAACTTCTTTCTGAATCAGAAGACACTCCAGATTGTTATTAAACTTGATTCAGTCACATATCCAATTAGAGATTAAATGGTATAATAATGACTCGAAAGCACAAATAATTGAGTTGATAAGATTTAATTTTATACTAATGGCTTTGTTGCAAACTGAAATATATGTTTATTTTAAAGAAATAAGTTTTTCATTTATGTTTTTTTTTTCTGTTCTACAAAAAGTTCTGTAAAACTTTAAAATTATAAACATCTGTTTTATAGTTGTGAAAAGCATTGAAATTGTAAATAAATATATTTTTTGTTAATGAAACTATACACTATGTAATTTCTTAACCCATTATTTATAGATCACCTCTTTTAAGACTTCTCTACCCTTTTATCAACTCTTATTGGCTAGTTTTCTATTGGAAATTGGTTCAATCGGAAACCAGCCAAAAAGAATAAGAAATGATAAAAAGGTATAGTTTTCAGTGAGGAGTCTGAAAAGAGGTGATCTATAAATAGATCACTGGGCGGTAATAGGTTAAAATATAGTGAGTTTTCAATTTAAAATGAAGTTCCCAATTCTCAATTTCAGCAGCTGACTTTTCAGCAGCTGTCCCGTTTTTAGGCTACTGGGCATAGATGGGTTAATATTGATAGCGTAAAACGACGTGCATTCCATGGTCGATCGAGTTCTCGTGCCTAATGTAATATAATGTACTTAAATGAAGTTGGTATTCAAATTAGGTGAACGCTTCTCAACTCTTCTGATTCTGCTTGCAGTTTTAGGTTGGCATCACCCAATGCCCAATCACATGCAAATGACTGGTAAATAAATAGTGAAGGATTGGAATCAGTCTATCTCTTTTTCATCGCTGCCGGCTCAGAGGTAGGTCCGGCATCGAGGGCCGGCGTTTTTTTTCGCCTTTGGATTATGGCCAGGGTTTTCCCTTATTTAAAATGGTCGTTGTAATATTATTCTTTTAAATGTTTGACCAATAAATTCTTGGTTATCTTTTTAAGTGATTGTCCGACCTTTCTTAGGCAGGGATTCAAGTGAAACACCATTGCAATCGCTACTGGAAGTGAATTACATTATCATCAACTTAACTTGGCACTGACGTCACTACGGGTGGAACCAATAAGAGCTCACAAGCACTCAGCGATCTCCTCTTAATCGCCAAGTAGGCTGTGACGTTTTATCTAGCTCGTTTTTCATAGGCAAACATCACGCTGACGTCACAATGTTTTTATCAACAAACGTTCTAATGTAATTCATTTCCAGTAGCGATTGTAATTTGCGATCGCCTGTTTCACTTGAATTCCTGCCTTAATCTCAAACACGTAACCATAGCTTCTATTTCGCTGTAATAATACTCTGCAGTATAAATAGTATCATATTAGATTGAATCTAGGATCTTAACTGTTTAAACTTAGCTTGTTTCACTGAAACATGGAAGTTATTTGAACGGTTTAGAACTTAGATGTTATCAAATATTAATACAAATCAATTAGAGGAACTTGTAAAATGTTTAAAACTTGTAATATGCCATATAAGTCTGCTTCCTTGGACAACTAACAATAGAATATTTTCCAACGTGATTGATGTCACAATAACTATTCTATATATTGTTAAAATAACTATATTTTAAAAGCATATTAAAATTAAAAAAAAAAAAACATCGACCCTCTGGCATCAATGGTAAAAACATCAATGTTGCACCAAAAACAATGATGTCGCACCCCTACTGCAGACTTTATCAAGTGTCTATCATCCACGTCAACCTTGTTTCTGCTACCAAGTTGAAAATCATTAACAAATTTCCTGCCTCACAATCTACCAATTACTCTGCTGGGGATAGTTTTGTAGCAACAATCTTTGGTTGGAGAATCTGCAAAGAATTGTACTTTATTGTTTCACAGTACTGTCTTATTTACAACCATTCTTGCATTTTACAAGCCATCCAGAAAAAAATTTTGTCGGTAACCTTGATTATAAAGTAAACAGAAAATAGCTCTAAATATACAACAAAGAAATAAAAATTAAAGTTTATTTCTTCATTGTCCATACAGAAAAACAAATAAATAAAATGACTTTGAATAGGGACACATACACCTAAATGTATCAGCATTTCTTGACTGGCGATTCAATTCCCTATTGTGACAGTTATATTCTTGTAAAAGTCAGAATTTAGAAAAACAGTTCACGGTTTATCTTACAAAAGAGAAAGCATATTCACAATTATGTACATTATATATTGAGCATTCAAAATATGAGACAAAAATCTAAAACACCATAAAAATTGGTCCTTACACAAAAAAACTACTTAAAAATACCACACAATAGATAGATACAGAAAATACTTCTCACTTCTGAGGTTTTCAAAAAAAAAAACTATTTGATGATTGCTTTTTTGAATCCAATATCAAAATTTTAAAACCTTGTTTTATCCAAAAGGTGCATTTAAACTTAACAAAATCAAATATCAACATTACGTAAGTCCTGGAATTGAAACTAAAATTCTATAATGATGGGAAAATATCCCATTTCATTAAAAAAGAAAATGCGTGTACTATGGTAAACTTATGGTGTTATTAAATTTTTGTCACATTATTTTTGTCAGCTCCTTTTGTGTCCAGCTAAATTATTTGACTTTCTTCTGCTGCCTCGCACGATATACATCTTTAATTGGTGGAACAAGTCCTCCGTCTTCATCGTCACTTTCATCCTGAAGACCATCCACTTTCCTTTTTTTAACATCAGAGGCACTGATGGCTTGTTCAAAAAATTTCTCTATGTCTTTCACCATTCCATTTTCCACAGTAGAACGTGGTGCTGGAAAAAAAAATCATCTAGTAAAAAAAAGCTACACTGGAAGTTCTAGGCACAAAACTAGAGATCTCTCTCTCTCTCTCTTTCTTTTTATTTATTTGTTATTGCAGTTGCTGTCTCTGATACAAAGATAACAGCAGCATCTGATAAGGGGCAATTAAACAGTAATAGACCTATTAAAAGCAGTTCGCTTTGTGTTAAAATGAGATAAAGTTTTATTCAAAAATCTCTCCTCGCATTTCTAGAATACTCAGCAAGTTTGATTTTCATGTCATTTACAGACCCATCAACAAACTAACTTTTTCCAAGTTAAAAGACCCCATCCAACCATTTGATCAGTGGGGCATTTATCACATAAAATGTGAATGTCAAATTGGTTACGTCGGACAGACCCGAAGGGCGCTAAAATTTAGGTTAAAGGAACATGAAAATTATGTTAAAAAGAAAGAACTCTCAAAATCCTCAATCGCGAAACACTGTTGGGAAATGGGCCATAGATTTGTTTTCTCCGAGGCTAAAATTATTTGCAGACCTTCAACTGCTGGCGAGTTGGATTTCTTAGAAGCCTTTCATGTTCATAAAAATTTATGTAATATTTGTAACGAATCTTTTGCAGTTCCACACATCTCGCCAATTTTACTTCATGCTTTTAAATTTTCTGACAACGCAACGCCAAATCAGGACTCGGCACACGCTGACACCTGATTGGCCTAGCTTTTGCTCTTTTGCTATTTAAACTCTCCCGGCACTTTGTTTCTTTCCATTTCTTGCTTGGCGCTGAAGAAGAAGCTTTAGGCTTTTGAAACATGTTCGCCAATTTTAACTTCATCTATTTGTGTTTTTAAACGTCGCTTTTTCGGGTTTTTACTCAGTAATAGACCTATCAGTTTTTCACAAAACACCTTTTAAAGACTAGAAATATGTTAAATCTTTGTTTTATTTCAGAAACTTAATGGAAGAACATAGTCTTCACTACCATATAATGCTGTCGACTTTTGAACATTTTCAGAAAAAAGATTTAAATAGTATTAATTTTCCCTGTAATGGACGCATCTTGTAAGATATGTCCCTGGATAAAAAAAAATTTAGAATAGCGTGAAAATGAAGAGGAGAAAGTTACAAGAGGGAGACAATGCAAAAATTCTTCCTTCATTTTTAAAAATCTTGGACGTTGAAAAGGCATCTTTCATTGATACCAATAATCCGCGACATCATCTATTAAACATTTTCAAGGTTGATCTAGGTGCATTTTGAATATTTTGAAGACACACATAAAGCTAAATAATAATCATTCAGTAAAGAATTAAATGCTAAAAGTAGGTAACGCAAATTAAGATATCAACACTATAAAAACACCAAATCCGACAAACTTACGATTTTCAGGTAGCCTCCACATCTGGATAACTTTAATTAAATCATCTACACTAACGAAAGGACCCTGAAATGGTTTTGAATGGAATAAGAATTAATGAAATAAGGTTTCAAATTGAAATGCTTTAAAGTTATTGTTTTTGTCTACTTACATGAAACGATGTTGGAGGTGGAAGTAATGTCATGATGTAGGAAGCACTTGGGGGTGGGGGGAAGACTCCTCCAGGAACGGGATGTGCAGCAGTAGCTAGATTTAGAAACGAGATACATCAATTTTAATACATCAGCAAATAATACATAATAAAAGTTTAGTGTATGAACGGGTTCAGACAAATTATCAAGGCTTGCAAGTATTTTATTATTTTAAGCATTATTTATTAACAAACACACTCGGCCGAAGCCGTTCGAACTTGCAAGGAACTGACACAAGACATACAGTTAGTACTAGAAGGATTACAATTATGAATATATAACAAAAAGTAAAAATTACTAATTACTTTAGTAATTAAACCAACCAAGCAGTGGCGGCTTGTGACTCTCAAACTTGGGGGGTGCTGCAATTTTTTTAATGTAACAAAAATGTATGCATATGTCAATACGTTAAAAAAAAGTTTTTAATGCATCAATATTGAAATAATCATCATTAAACATACCTATAATTTATCTTTACTCAATTCAACCAAATGGGGAAAAAAATATTTAAAACTAATTTAAGAACAAAGCACATTTTCTTCATATCTTTTTTTTTTTTTTTTGAAAATTCTTCTTTAACTTTTTTGATATTATTGATCAAACTTTTTCCTGCACTGAGCATAGCTAAGGCTGCTAACCTATCACCTGACATGTTTCGAGTGAATATCTTTGTTAAATGTTCAAAGGTACGAAAACTTTCTACTCGTTGAAGCGTAAACAATGTTAAAATTTTCGACCTTTTTCTTTTAATAGCATTTTTTTCGGACAAAGATAACAGTGAAAAAGAAATACCGGCAAATGCTCAACACTCATCGTTTTATGCACTATTAAATCTGAAAAATATTTAGTTTGAAGCAGCGAAAAGGAAATATTCAGCACGCGTATGCGAGCAATCGGTCACTAAAGCATCTCAGGGAGCTGCACCCGTTGCAGCAAACAACACAGTTGAAAAATTATACCCCCGATTGACCACACGTCACGCTGAGCATGCATAGAAAGCTTTTCAGTGAGATCAAAGGAGCTGCTCGCTGCGCAGCACTTTACGGAAAGTATGAGAATTTTTTTTCGCACTTTAGTTGAGGCCGTAGGAAAGACTTCACTGATAATTTAATGGCGTGCGTGTGTGTGTGTAACGAAATATCCTTTGATGACCAACTATGGATTTTGCATGATTTATATTCACTCAGGATCAGAACAAAATAAAAATGTGAATGAAATAATAGCTTAAAAGCGTATTTTTTAGGAAAAACTACTGGGGGTGCTGCAGCACCTATGGATGAGCCGCCCCTGCAACCAAGCCAATCTAGCTAAAAATAGATCCTTCCTCAAAAACACAGTAGAAATATTTTTTTTTATAAAGAACTTAAAGTCACTTGACACAAAATGTGGTTATTAATTTTCTAGAAAATTAAAATGGTTTGTTTTCATAAAAAAACATAACTCTTAAAGTATTCAAATTGAGTACCATTCTAGGGTGAAACATGGCTAAGGGTACAAAATACATGTGATGATGCTTACGATATATTTGTCTGGGTTTGAAAGGTATCATCTGTAATGTATCTGGAACTGGATATGGAGGTTTTCTATCTTTGTCATCATCTAAAATGGAATCTTTACCCAACAATGATGATGCTATGCCTGAAGAATGTTGCTTTACTATTTCCTAAACACAAATACAATGAATAAAGTACTTACAAAACATAAAAGTAAAATGCCAAATATTATTCACACAAAATTTATATACAAATAAAAAGTTTTAAAGAAAAATATATTATTGTATCAATTCTGAAAGACTAAAGCATGTGATTTACCTAGTTAAAAGATCATAACAATAAGGTGATGTGAAAGGTTACTTTTTTAAAACTTATGTGATTCCTAGAATGGTTAAATCTTAATATAATCTTTCTTTATGCATTTTCATATACATTTTCTGGTTTTCAGGAGTGATTGTGAGTTCAGGAAAAAATACCTGAAAGTTTTAAAGAGAAAATGTGTGCATGTGGAGGAGGGAGGGGGGTAAACCAAGGCCCCTATTATTTAAGCACACCTAATTTGTAATTATACATATATAATAAATAATTGCCTTCCATAAACAAAAAAGACATTTCATATGTTCGAATAGTTTCAAATAGTTTTTAGTCAAAATATTGTGCATGCATTTAATTAAATTGTAAATGAGTAATAAAATTACTTATGAGAAGGCGTTGTACAAATTATCTCCAAAAAATATTTTAAGGAGAAAATTAAAGTCTAACAGAATTACTGTTTGTTGTGCGAAAATATTTCTAAAGTAATGAAAGTTGCATTTGTTGCTGAAAATATGGAAAAGAATTTATCTAGATACTAGATTTATCTAGAAATGAGAAAAATTGGATTCTCATATTGGATGCAAATCAAATGCGTTTTTAAAAATGAAGGCATCAAAATCAAAAAAGATGCAAATAAAATAATTCATTAAAGTAAAAAAAAATAGAATGGCATTTTAATATTTCTATTCAATGAATATCATTAATAATGACCAGTATAATCGCCAAAAACTCGAAAAATCAAAAAGTACCGGAGGTAGGACGATAAAAGTTAATTAAAAATATTTGATTTCCGGTATTTTTGAACATGGAAACACCAGAATTGAGCATGAAAATACCGGAAATCCGGTAAAATACCAGAGCACAATTATCCCTGGTTTTTGAAATGCATAAAAAATCATACTGATGCATAAAAGCATAAATAATGACTAAAATATCTAAATTTTATGCTTGACCCATAAATGCTGTCAATTACGGTTGGTATTAACAGTATCAAGGTTTTTTGTGTGGTGTAATTTTTTAATTCATTTGTGTGGTTGTAATAAATTGCCAGAAAATATAAATAAAATAATAATTACCTTATAGCCTAATGACTTAAGTTCAGAACCTGTGCAAGGATATAAGTCCATAAATTTGTATCTGTCAATCAGTAATGCAGTTTCTTTTCCTTCAAATTCTTTGAGCTACATAATAAAACAGAATTTGGTTAAAGATCAGATAGCAAACTATTTCATCTATGTACTGCATTAATACTAGTCATGTTTGAAATAAAGCATACAAAACAAATCAAAGAAAATAACTATATTAGTATATTGAGAGTTCAACTGAGAAAGTAGGGTTAATATCACCATCATGTAAAGAAATAGATGCATTATAATTAACAAGTGGGGGGAATACACAATGCTTTTTATTTAAACAACAAAAATTTTAAAATATGAAGAAATACGCAGGAAAAATAATTTAAGCTTAAAAAAATACAAGTGTAGTAAATTTAAGAACCTTGGAAGCAGGCATTTCAAACTTATACAGTTAGGTATAGCAAATATTTTACCGTATTTATTAATATTGATCAGTATGGTACAAAGATATAATTGTGTCGTCTGGTTGCAAAACCGATCATCTCCAAAACAGAAAATTTTTCAGGAGAGATGATTTTTTTGTCACACCTATGGAATTTAAGATAGAATCCAAATCTCGTGTTGTTAATGTGTCACTAGGATAGTAGGTTTTAAAGCACCATAAGAGAATCTGGGGAAGGTGCAGGGAGGGGAAAATTCAAAATTATAGTTTGGATTTGGCTGGTTTTGCAACCCATTTTGGAGTTGGCCGGTTTTGCAACACACTAAAGCTTAAAATATGTACAAAATTGACTTTAAATGGCGAGGTTTTAATCAAGAAAAATCATTCACAATGTTTCTGTGTAACTGAACTTTATTTTGGGTTGAGTAAACTTATAGAAATATATATATACAGGGTGGTTATTAATTAACGTGAGGTGTTTGGAGCCCTGTATCGCGTGAAGTACTGGGGAAAATATTGCCAAAATTCATGGGCACACATATTAGACCATGGGATTTCGATTTCTGAAATAAAAAAAGTTTAAAAAATGGCCCCCAGGGGAAATTTGGGCGCTGCAAAAGTGTATTACTCTGATTGTCGAAGAATTAAATGCCACTGACAAAATATACATCCATTTTATTTGCAAAAATGACTTTTTTATCACAAATGTAGTTCAATATGATTACCATTGTGAAGTTGCAAGAGCTGGATACGATGCACAACATTTTTCACGGCAGCTCGTAACATATCAGAATTGATATCTCTGACTTTTAAAGTTACAATATCCTTTAAACTTGCTGGATAAGAAACATGTCTTTGATGACTTAATTGGCTTGACTTGCAGAAACTGTATTCACGATTTTCTCCATTACTACACGTTTAAACACAACTTTCAATGAGCAACAATAACATATAAACAAACTAAACTATCGTCAAGACGTGATATGATAAGGAACATTAGTGCCACCTGCCTACCTGTTGAATTTGGAGATGACCGGTTTTGAAAAACACTGACGAGTGGATGTGGCCGCTTTTGCAGCACATTGGGGTTTTCTAACCCCCAAAACGCACTGATTTGACCTGTTTTGTTGCGGTTTCTCATTACCAATGGGTGGGAATGTTGGTAAACCACTTAGTACAATAAAAAAAGAGTTTTTCTAAAGTTGAGGAGTTGGCCGGTTTTGCAACTAGATGACACAATTGACTAATAACTATTATATTCCACTAAAACTAAATTAACAAAATTTATTTTTGAATTCAAATGCAATTTCTAGATCATTAAATTAAGAGGGAGATTAGCTTGAACATGAAATGTTACAACCAAATTGATTTAACAAACAATGCAACTGTTTTGAGATGTTATGGAAATATTTCTTTTATGCTGTTTATGAATAAGAATATATTTGTTCACAGTACATAATTTATAACATTAGCAGGCTTAACTTATACCTTTCAGCATAAATTTAAAACAATTAACTGCTCAGGGAATACATCTGAATTTCACTAAGTTTGAAGTCCGCAATAGGGAAGTTTCAACCTATTAAATATTCTTACTTTGACTACAAGATATCATTAAGACACTTACAAAACACAAAAATTCACCTTCGCTGAATTTTAAAACACAATGATTGATTTTCAATGAATTTTGAAAAATCCCAAGCGCAAAAAAGCGTGCCTTGAAAACAAAACCCGTGACGTCAAATAGCTCTACTTTTAGAATTTTTCCCACAAAAATTGAATTGCGGCTATACTATCGTTTCATTGCAGAGGTGTTTTTCCTCTAGTTATCAATTAGTTTTAGTCTATTAAAACATTGGAGATTGGATTGGTCAAAGGGCAATCCAATAACCTGCAACGGGTATCAGCGTCGATTGTTTTAAGCTATTTGGAGCAAAAAACATTTCCAAATTTTTAGCGAGGCATTACTTGGCGACCTCTTGCTTTTTCCGGTGGTTCGGGATAACAACCTGTGACACTACGGAAAACCGCTTACCGTTCGGTCGATAAGCAGTTTCTCGCTCCAGACTTCAGAGGGTTGGCGGTGTTGGCGCTCTGGCGAAAAATCCATTAGCTAAGTGACCTAAAAGTGACTTGAATTTGAAAAATAACTACTAGTCGTATCGCAATTTTTTTCCCCAATGATGATCATGAATGTTGTTCTATCATGTAAAAATATAATTAAAAAAATCGGAAACTTCCCTATTGTCCAGACTTCAGCAATTTCAAACTTCACAATTTTTAAAAATAAAGGTCAGTAGCATTTTTCCTGTCAAAAAATACATCTATTCTTTCCCTGCAACACTTTTTCACTGCCACAATTTTTTTTTTGTCTGAACACGATTATTTTATGATTCAGTTACAATATGCTAATTTATTAGATCATAAATTGTATACCATGAATAAGTAAATGAATATTGTGAGATGATATAATATACAATATCAATTAATTGAGCAATTTTTAAATAATAATACTTTAACCGCAGTACTTTGCTCTGGCAGCTAATAATGAACCTAATTTATTATAAAATGTCAAAAAAAATTTTTTTAACTTTTTTCCTTCTCAGAAAATTTTATAATACCTGTTCAATTATTGCAGCTCTTCTTTTTTCAACTTTTAGTATACTAGCAAGATCTCCAACATTAGATTCAAATTCAAGAAACTTGTTCCAAATTTCACTAAATTAAAAAGAAAAAACAATAAATACATTTACTTGACACAGGGCACATTTTTCATAATTTATACAGGAATCATAATGAGAGGAAACACAGAAATGAAATTTTCAAATTAAAATTCCCAGTTTTCTAGGAATACTTTTGCTATTGGGCCATTCCACCATCACATGCGAGAAAATTAAACTCGAAATTTTCTCCAACATTTTGCTATAGCTCTTTGTATTTTAACTGAATAGCAGGAAACACATTTTTCAATCTTTAGATTTAACCCATTAATGTCTGACATTTTTGTCCCAAAGATATTTTGTATACTGGTTACAAGCAGTGTGTAATGGACAGTAAAAATAATTAAAAAAATATTATGTAAAAAATAATTGTTTTATTAAGGAAAGAAAAATCGTCCCTTAAAAGTTACGATAGACCCCAGAGGGTACATACTTTTTTTACTGAAATTTTTTCTGCCTACGATATAATATTTAAAAAGACGTTTCATAAGAAGAAATAAAATCAGCAATTAACATAAACTAGGAAGCTGGGAAAACCTTTGAAAACTTAGCTTTTTTTTCTTGAGATTATGAACAGTGTGATTTTTGATAAAGGTCATATTAAAACGGCTACAGAACACACTTTACAATGGTTATGTGCTGCAATCTGTTAATAACGAATTGAAACAATACCAAGGTACTCATTGAACACTATTATTTGGTTGAACTGTTCATTTGGAGGAAATTCAGACCCTTTTTTGGACCGTCCATAAAAAGGCATTAATGGGTTAATCCAAAGATACTCCTGACACAGTATTGATTTGTTTAATAATTTTGTAACTTAAAATTAAATTTATCTGCATGCGTCAGGTGAGGGACATCCGAAGTCAACTTCGTGCCATGTGCTGCACGAGTTAGTTAACTCATTAATGCCGACTTTGAAAACATCAATAAGACATTCTTTCAAGTTTTAAGCTTATTATCTCACACGTTTTCGACAAGGGTGCGAAACTTATATATAGTTTCCTTTCTGTGAGTATTTACTATGTGAAATGCACAACTGTTAGACTGATAGAGTCATGTAAGGGCAAGTTATGTTTCTTTTCCGTGTTGGTATGTTTTTGTACCAACCGGCATTAATGGGTTAATATTTTTGCGCTATTAATGTAGGAATAATAAAACAAACTGTAGATTTTGAAAGTTAAAGTTCCAATATGAAAAGAACATATCTCTTTGTTGAAAAATAATAAATGAAACGGTTGAGAAAAATTATGATAGGTCT
Organism: Uloborus plumipes; assembly: GCA_038373865.1. Lineage (NCBI taxonomy): Eukaryota > Metazoa > Arthropoda > Arachnida > Araneae > Uloboridae > Uloborus > Uloborus plumipes. The sequence continues at coordinate 23,600 of JAXGGA010003956.1, read as the reverse complement.
ATTAAACGAAAAAGTAGCTATTTTGTTCTGTTCGTGATGGTTCATGTATTTCATTAAAAAGTAATAGGTGATGACGAAATTTTTTTTCTTAAGACACATACGTGCGTGATTTCTCAAGCAACAAAATTTTGTTTATTACCCTTTTCAATTATTAATTTTAATGAAATATATAAAGTGTCACGTGCGGGATAAAATTACCGTTTTCCGTGGAATGGCATCATTACAATCTTGCTGCAAAGCACATTCAGCTGTTAATCATTAAAGTTAGCAAAGTTTGATATTATGAAGTTCAAGTAAAGTTTGAAAGACATATGCAGCTGAGTCAATAAGTCAGCAAATGCTTGTAATGTAAGAAAATCAGCATTCATATGAGAAATGTGCATGCAATACTAAAAATACCTAAGACACATTTTCATTTCCAGTATGCACAGAAAAAAAAGCAATTTTTCAAGATTTATTTGCAAAACTGTTTTCCCTGAAATTTTAGGCAATTTTAAATTTTCTGAGATTTTTAGATTTTTGCTCAGGAATATGAACTCTGTTTCAGACAACATCTACATTAAGTTTAGTAGTCAATTACATTAAGTTACATATGCAAAGATACTTAAACATGCACATGAATAGACACATTAAAACATTTATTGTTTCAATATAAGTTCAAATAAAAATACAGTGGAGTCTTGATAACTCAAAGATTTATAACTCGAATATTATGTTATCTCGAAGTTTTCATTGGGTAACAAATTTTTGAGAAGGCTGTGGGAACTTCCTACAATCCAAACTACCAATAAGCTTTTAGTCGGTTCCTTGGGACTTCAAGTTATTGAGACTCGTCTGTATACACATATATCTGTGGCTTGGTTCTAAAAGGCCAATGCCAATTTTTTCACATCCTGTGTTATTTACATTAAAAGTTTCCAATTTAGTAAAACTCTGGCCAATGTCTAATATCAAGCTAAAATTGGTTGTATTTCCATTTTAATGTCAGCCAATGTCATATACACACAATGTCATAATATTTACATAAAATAGTAACAGGTTAAAAAATTTCATATGATAAAATAATGTTTCTTTACACTAACAATAAACAAATATCAAAAAAATAATAATGGGAATCTTAATTTTAGAAAGTTATAGCATTCTAAAAAATCTCAAATATATTTCGTCTTTTTCTCGAAACTAACATTTTTGATTTAAGCCCTTTTAGAACCAAGCCACAGATATAATAAATGAGTATATGTAATTTAATAATTGCAATCTTTCAAGAATCAATTACAATATTTGAAAAAAATTACATTTGTTTTTCAGGTGGCAGTGAGCTTCCAGTAGACAAGACTCTTTCAAATAATACCCTTGTATTATTATCATCTGTAAATAACAAAAACACATCCATTAAAAATTTGACAAGAGATAGTATTAAAAAAGAAGAATTGAATTAAAGTAAGAAATAGACACAAATAAAAACATTATATGAAATGAATGTGAGAGAATAATTATTATTCGTGAAAAAAATCATATAGAAACTTACCATTAAGATGAGACAGATAGTCGACATAAGCCAATATATAGTCTGGATTATCACCATACTTCTTAAGTCCAAGTTCAAATATTTTAAATGCAACATTTGATTCCTAAGTAAGTACATTTTCGTTTTTTAAAAAGAAAACAATCAATGTTAACAAGTAAAAGAGTAAATAAAAATGTTATAAGCACCTCTTTGTTGTAACTACTACAACCTATGTAATTTTTTTTAAGTTGTAGGTGCACAAAGGTTTTTTTTTTTTTATTTTCAGAACTAGAAGTATAGAGAGCTAAATCATTTCATAAAATGATTTTTTAATGAAAGATGATGCATTGATTTTTAAAAATAATTTATGTCTCAAATTAAGTTTCTGTTTAAAAAATGACCTATTAATACATAATGAAATTTATTTTTCACTGTTCATGTTTGTGTTGATACACTCAAGTTTCAACATGGCAAAAAGTTAAATGTTGAATAACTCAAGCTATACTTAACTACAAATGCTACCAATTCACTAAAGCGTGCCAACTTGAACACATAAATTAGAAATTCTACTACCTTGGTGGTTTTAACAAAAGGTAAGTTTTAAGCATTATATTACTACAAACTATGTAAATATATTCTTGTGATGGCCACAACACAATAGTTAAAATTCCAATAACACCTCAGTAAATTGACTATTTTTTAATAATAATAAACAGAATCGATGAAACTTAACCGAATGGCAAATGCATAGTTACATAGTTGTCTTGCCTTATACAACCACAGAAAAGTGAATCAAAAGTTTTTAACATAACCATTTTTACACAATAGTGAATTTTAAATTGAAAATATACCTAGGTTTTTTGAACTTAATTTTTTCTTGAAAATTAAAGAATTCTATAAAACAAATTTCTGTTTTATCTTTATTAAAAACATTTAATTGATTCTACTTTGCAATGATTACAATCTATTAAAGTTCATTTTTTCATACCTTACTGCAATAATATTCCATCAAAGCAGCTGCAACAAAAATATGATGCCTTGTCCTGTTATGTTCTCGCATTTTCCTAAATATCGTTCTGGCAGATTTAATACCTTCAGCTCTTCTAGCAAATTTCATGTACTGAATATAAGCCTAAGAAAATAAAAACTGATTTAATCAATATGTTTGGAACAACAATTTTAAAATGTAATTTAACTTTCAGATTTTTGTGAAAAAATTATTTTTTGCTTTAGTAGTTTTATGAAAATGGCAAAAAAAAGAAAAACTAAAAAGCTACAATAGAGAGATTTAGAATGACTTTTCACAATTAGAAGATGGGTCATCAAGCTACCCTTATTTCAGAATGAAATAGAAATATTGACAGAAGTCGAGAAGCAATATTTTACAGGTTATATGTAATTCAGTTTCCAGTATATATGTTAGACAGGTGAAAATTAGTAAAACTGATACACACATAAAATGAGTATTTAGAAGAAAAAAAATTCTTTATTAACTATCATCCCATGTCTGGATTGAATGAAAAATATTGAAAATGCTGCAAAAAAGCATTTTGGAATAGAAGCTAGCATTGTTGATTAAGTCACAAGCTAAAACTTTCAACAACGCTATTGGTATTGACATTTTGTTTTATTTCTTTTTTATAAGCAAGCAAGTTTCTGTATCAGCCTATCAGCCCAACTTATGTGTTCAACTTCATAGAATTTTTATTGACAAGGAGACTGTTTTACCAACAAAGCTAAATTTTAGCAAAATAAACATAAAGAAAATAATGCATGAATGAACATTGCAACAAGTGCGGAAAAATGTAGACATATTTTTTTCTATATCTAAACTACTTGCTACTCCATCTAATGTACTTGAAGTACTTAAAAAGGAATGAATTTAAGCGAAACATATACAAAAAGGTGATCCTAGTGGCACACTACATGCATCTCACATACAATTGGTCAACAAGTGATAATAAAACTTAAAATAAAGTATGACGTTAAATCACCCGGAAGTGATGTAATTGAGAAAAAAAAGAATGGAGGACAACTCCCAAGGTTGAAAGAATTATTTTCATAATAAACGATGAAGTATTCCAAAGGACAGTTCCCCTCCTCCTCTCCCATCTACAGCACGACCCACAGGTCAAAAAGGATGACAAAGAGCATGTATTTAAATTACATAATCTTACAGATTTGATGATTTTCATATGAATTATTGCTTAACATGAGTTATTTAAAAAATAGATTAAAATAAAATACACCTAATAATATATTTTTCATTAACCAGTAATGTGCTTCATGCTGACCCCACCTGATCCTACTTATTTTAATTACTCCATTTCTACTACATAGCAAAGAATAAAATTAAGAAATTAACAAACACAGAACTTACCAATGTTGGATCAATGTCTGGATTTTCAATAAATTTCTCATATATTTGGCGAACTTTATCATATTTCATGCGACCCTATGTTTGGAAGGTGAAAATATTTTTTAATGAGTATAAATGCAGAAATGTGCAATAGCAACATACATCAGAGAGAAATGAGTTAGATTCTCCTCACACACGTTAATAGGATATCAATGCTTAATTTTCATCAGAAACCATTTATAAAATTTTCATGTTTGTTCAATGTAAGTAAAATAGATGACAAAAATGAAAAACAAAATATTAGTAGATGGCAGAAGTCATATAACTTGGCTTCTTTTGTTATAAAAATTAAAACATAATTTCCTTAATAAAGAGTTATAACTTTTTATAAGAACGAAAAGCATACCTCTTCGAAGTCAGCATATGCAAAATGAAGCAACATATTTGTCTTTAAAAATGTAGTTGTTGCTCGATCATATATAGCAGCAGCCTCATCACTGAAAAGCTTTCCAGCAGAAAGGTCCTGAAATATATTATTGTATTTATATAAACTGTATTTTAAAGGCTTACAAACTTCAATAATAAGATGAATGTATGTTAAAATAAATCAAGGTATATTTTGATGAACATTAAAATTATTAGTAAGAAAAATATAAATGTGACGACCAGCAGCAGGCTCTGGGTCCACTTAAGCTAGTCCTAGTCAATTTATAAACCCCAATGAAGATCAATGGTTCTCTTTAAAGATATCAACTCCCTTATTCTTTACAGCCTCTTCCAGCTGTTCAGTTTTCCCACAACCCTACTAAAATAGTAATTTCTCCTAATCTCCATATTAGCCTGAGATTTGAATAGCTTGAAACAATGACCCCTTCTCCTGCTTTCCATACAAAATTTTACACCAATTATTTAATTTATGGAAGAAAACAAGAAGATAAACGTCTGACTTTGATCTTGTTGATATAGTTGTTATGCTTACTTATTTCAAAATGAAGAGACTTATGAATTTCAAAAATATTTCCTATATGTGCAACTTGCCATACTCATTGCTATGATACCGAAACAAGTATGAATATACATAATGGTCTCAATTAGTTATGAATGTATTTGATGGTTAAAGTTAAAAATATGTACACAAGTGACAAAACGTGGAGAATTTATTTGATTACTAGTTTACAGAATATATTTCATGTACTTATATTTTAAAAAAGTAATTTTATATTTACAGCATATATTACGTGGCTACTGTTAAGTCTGTATATAAAATGACAATTTCATAATGCAATCATCATCCTTTCATAAAATTATTTTTTTCCTTAGTTTGGTTGGGTGTTAGTTTGCTTTCTATTCCGCAATGATACAAACTTCATCTGCATTGAGCCACCTTTTAATATTGTCAAAATGTTTTCAAATTTTGTCTGATTTATTTTTTCATGCATTGGAACCAAACGGGAGGGTAGCACTTAGAAAATTTTCACCTTCGAAATTTTGGACCACCCTATTACATAGCTCATACTTACATCCAATGAGAAAATATATTATGGGTACGGGGAAAAAAAAGAAAAATGCAAATAAGCATCTCATTTCACAGCAATAAGGATTTTTTTGTGAGGTGGCAGTGACCTCCCATGACCTTCCACCAAGGTGACCCTGATTTGTATAAAGTGAAATATGTTATGAAAAATATTGCACTTGTTTAACAATAAAAAGCATAAAGTAAATAATGAACCTATTAATAAAACCCAAACTCACCCCTTTCTCAATCAAAAGCTTGCTGGACTGTTCTAGAAAGAGAGCAGCTTCATACCATATATCTGGATGATGTCCAAGACAGAGTAAACATTGTTCATAGGCAAACATGACTGAAAACATCAATTGGATAAATATAAGTAACAGAAAGTCATGATATGGGGTGAATGATATGGAATTTCAAAAACAAAAATATACCTCTTTTAGTAAGAACAGATTGGTCTTCTGTTCTTAAAGGGTTTCCCTTCTCCCAAGCAATGTATTTTTTCCACAAATCGACCTAAACACATAGGTTTTGATACATATAGTTTAGAAAATTTTAACCAACAATATACATGCTAATGTATGCTTAAGTTTTAAGCAGAGAATAAAAATAAAACATTTTTAAACAAAATTATTATAGAATCCGAAAATATAACACTGCAACTTTAATAACAGTATATATTGCTATTTAGACAATTTTCAATAGTTTTCAGATGAATATTATACTTAAGACACATTGAAACAGAAAGTTTGCGGAAATAATAAATTATATTTTATTTTCTTAACCCCTGTAGCACCAAGTTGAATTTAAGCAGTCAATTTTTTCATGACAAAAATTTAAATGCTTGATTTTAGTAAACTAGTACTACATGAAAATTAAACACATGCCAAACAGACATATTACTTAAGGGGGTCAGCTTGGTTTTGAAAAATTAATGTTTTACATACAAGTGGGCATGGTTTAGTTATTCTCGGATAAAATTTGCTTAGAGAATACACTTTTTGACCCATCTCCCTCCCCATCCCAGAAATTTCAAAATGATTGGCCTGTTGCCAAGTAATAAGAAAATTATCATGGAATAAAATCATTTCCAGACACGAACAAATAATGAATTCAATTTATTTAAATAAAATGCAACTTGCAGTAAATTAAAACCATATAGGGCAACTACATGACATATGTTGTGGACGTCAATGGCATTTTAGCAAATATAAGCTTAAGCATACGACACATCTGTCCCAACAGATTTTCACTGAATAACGTGTATAATACTTTGGTTAAAGGGGGCTAATACCAAAAAGAATGAAATGAAAGGCATAATAAAAATGAAGAAATAATGGTGAAAGTGCAAGGTAAAAATTTGTTTTCTATCATTTATAAATTTATTTGAATTCCACATATATTCCGAGACATAATCAAAATTTAAAAAGGACTAGCTGCGTAGCCCGGCGTTGCACGGGCTGTAATGTAGTGAAGGCAGTTTGAGAAAACTACTCGCCACCAAGGCGGCTCGCCTTTAAAGAAATGAGGAAAGTTTAAACAGTTTACTCGCCGTCAAGGCGGCTCGCCTTTACAGTAGCGAGGAAAGTTTCAATTCACTACTCGCCGCCAAGGCGGCTCGCCTTTAAAGTACCAAGGAAAAGTTTAATAAACTACTCCCCGCTAAAGCGGCTCGCTAAAAAGCTTTCCTGCATCAAAGAATCAATCGAATTATTTGCACATGCTTCCTCAAAAATAAAGCGATGTCAAGTAGCGCATACTTAGCACTATCCCTAAATTACAAATAAAATTCCTTTCCAAAAACAATTATTTCCAAACCGCTTTCTTCCGGTAAAATTAATTGCAAAATTCTAAACGAAAAAGTTCTTTTAATATTTGGATCGAAGCCAGAAAAAGTCCCTTCTAAAAACAGCAATTGCAATTTTATTTAAAAACACATTTTCAAAATGGTACCTGAGAAAAAATATGTCATTAATAATTAGCATAAAAACAATTGTTAGAACTTTGTTATAACACGTATTCAAAATGACAATGAAAAAAATAACACTCTTTCATTTTAAAAAGTTCAACTTAATTAACGTTTTAATTCAAAATCGCAACGGAAAGAAATAAATATCTTGGAATTTTAAATAGTTCAATAATTTAATTAACGTTTTAATTCAAAATGGCAACGGTAAGAAAAAATGTCTTGGAAGTTTAATCATTAATTAGGCTTAATCGCTTTAAATTTGACTACTTATTAATTAAACATTCGCTTTAAATTTGACTACTTATGGATCGCAGCCAGAAAAAGTCCCTTCTAAAAACAGCAATTGCAATTTTATTTAAAAACACATTTTCAAAATGGTACCTGAGAAAAAATATGTCATTAATAATTAGAATAAAAACAATTGTTAGAACTTTGTTATAACACGTATTTAAAATGACAATGGAAAAAAATAACACTCTTTCATTTTAAAAAGTTCAATTTAATTAACGTTTTAATTTAGGGCCGAATTCAAGTGAAACACCATTGCAGTCGCTTCGAGGCGATCGCATATTGCAACCGCTACTGTAAGTCAAATTCAAGTGAATTCGTTTCACTTGAATCCAAATTTTGGAATTTGCGATTGCATTGGTGAGTTGCGATCGTCCGTGTTTCACTTGAATTCCTGCCTTAAAATTGCAACGGAAAGAAATAAATATCTTGGAATTTTAAATAGTTCAATAATTTAATTAACGTTTTAATTCAAAATGGCAACGGTAAGAAAAAATGTCTTGGAAGTTTAATCATTTATTAGGCTTAATCGCTTTAAATTTGACTACTTATTAATTGATATCTTCGCTAATTAAAATCGTATAATTATATAGATTGAAACTAATGAAGCCTGAAAAATTACCTATCTATCGGTACCTGGTTCGACTTTCAGTTCATTGGCGTTCAGGAGAAAGAAGCGTGACATAGAAAGATAGTTAGAAAGAAAGATAGTTAGAAAGATACTCAGTTTTTAATATAAGTAGATAACTAAATTTAAGTTTTCTCACGTTGGATGCTATTAGCTAATATTTCAGTAATATTTTTGATGTTTGGTTTCCCCAAACATAAAAAAATATTGAATGCATTTAAATTTTACTGAAAGAAACATGACATATATATTAGGGTGGGTCGAAAAAAAATAATTATTTTATTTCGAAACGCTATACCGCGGAAAACTTGCCTCTAGGGTAGGTAAGTAAAATGCAGATTAAACAGAGGTAAAATATTGAGTCCCCAGCTAGCGCATTGTACTTGAAATTTCGATTTTTTTCGAAAATTAAGTTATTTTCCAAATTTTTTTGCAATACTAAATCAATAATATTTTATTCTGCTACAGTGAAAATCCTTTACTAAAATGGTTGAAAAACACATAAAGAATGTTAACTAGTCAAAATGGTTCAATTTGCGGTGGCGCAAAAGACTCAAAAATCGGTAAATTATTGCGTTTCATGCTCGCAGCAATTCTAGTCGGCCTCGTTGCCCGGTGAATGGCAGTCATTACTGTTCAATGTATCAAGCTTTTCAACGCATTTCCCACATGGAAATTAGTTCGTCCGAGGAATTTGAAAATAAATTGATAAAAACTGGGCATAAAGATTCTGAATAGCACGCTTGAACTAAGTTACCCTGGCAGATGCGCATGATATTGAAAAATACTGCATTGACCTGTGATCTCTCCAGAATTTCGAGCAGAGCAACGGCTGTTGAAGCTTCAAGTATGATGAATGCTAACCGGTTAAAATCATTCAATTTGCGGTAGAGCAAAAGACTCAAAAATCGGTAAATTATTGCATTTAAGGTACATACTAGAACCTTAAAGGAATATGTAGTAAATTATTCTGAGCTCTGTGTGTTAAAAGATAACTACTTTTTTAGTTTACACTAGTTTATTGTAATGAAGTAAGCATAGAAAAGGTACTAAAAGAACATATTAATCTTGTCTTTTTATTACAGTAACATATTTACTGCATTGCAAAAGTCTCACTATTTTTGTGTGTTTAAGTCGAAGCTGTACTTGCTACAAAACTTTGGCATTGAATCTTTTGATTAAAAGGGTAGATCTTATTAAACCATCTCGGTTCTTCACGAAGACGATTTTTTTAGCTGTTTTGTGTTAAATAAGAACTTACCCTTCTGTCACCAGTTTCACCAGCAGTGATTTTAGCCCACGATTAATCATCAGAAACTCTTCGGAAAAAATGGAAGTGGTGTAAGTGTAATAGTGATCCGATTAATTATTTACGTGCAGTTCGTTGCCTGAAGGCTAATTTTTAAGACCGAAAATGCCTTATTGATTCTGGTTTGCAGGATTATTTTCTAGTTTTTATAATTTTCTGAAACCTAACTTACTGATGTATTTTCCTTCATCCACTATCATCCTAAGAAGCAAGTGCTCTGGATGGGCAAACAATGCATTTCTTTAAATCACAGGATCAACTACTCTAATCAAATTCTCCCATAGAATCTTATGGATTTGATTTGCTTCAAAAATATGTGTAGGACCATCTGTTATGTACTGGCTTTTTTTTTTAATTTGAGCCATACAAACATGTATGATTGAGAATAAAAACATACTAACAGTTTGTGTTTATCTGAAGGGGTTTCCGCACTTACATATAGTCTCAAAACTGTTAGCTGTTGTCATCCATCGTGAGTGGGAACGAGGACCTGGTTCGCGAGCAGTAAAGTCCACAGTGCAGCTGCCTGACTTTATTACAGAATTTATGCACACAGGTATTGTTGCTCTTTGTTTACAAACTGGAATCAATGCCTGGTACTTCAAAATCCAGTATTGGAAGTTTTTTGCACAAATGAAGATGGATACTAATTAGCAACTAAATGATTTTAGCATAGTCGTTTCACATTTTAAGGCTTGGAACAAATGCTCTACAAAGACAACTCGTTAAAGTGCAAAGGCAAACTCCCCACTGTAGAGGTGTTTTGTTGTTTTATAAAACATATAAATATTTTCCCCAACCCTGGTTAGTGACTGTGCCGTAACACTTATACATCTAGTCCGTCTAAGGAAAAACGACACTCAGTCAGATTAGAGATAATGCTATCAGTAATGTTCTGAGCAGTTTCACTTAATGGTGTAACGTGATCAACAAACACACAAATCCATGTTTTTGAATTAAAGAATAATGTTCCTGTTTTATGTATGGTCGGGGTTCTAAGTGTTTTTGGTTAATATTCTGAATTACGAGGGCGTTATTTGTCCTTCCATCAAAAAAAGTCCTTAGAGCGGACTGCGTTCTTCAGTGCATTGGTTTTAAAGTTCACTACGTTATGCTTTTTTCCCTTCTAATTTTACTTTTGTTAATAATGTGAGAGTGGCCGTCATTAGTAACGATATTCATATCTTTCATCATACTTGAAGCTTCAACAGCCGCTGTTCTGCTCGAAATTCTGGAGAGATCACAGTTCAATGCAGTATTTTTCAATATTATGCGCATCTGCCAAGGTGACTTAGTTCAAGCGTGCTATTCAGAATCTTTGTGCCTAGTTTTTATCAATTTCATTTTCAAATTCTTTGGACGAACTAATTTCCATGTGGGAAATGTGTTGAAAAGCTGGATACATTGAACAGTAATGACTGCCATTCATCCGGGCAACGAGGCTGACTAGAATTGCTGCGAGCATGAAACGCAATAATTTACCGATTTTTGAGTCTTTTGCGCCAACGCAAATTGAACGATTTTGACCAGTTAACGTTCTTTATGTGTTTTTCAACTATTTTAGTAAAGGATTTTCACTGTAGCGGAATAAAATATTATTGACTTAGTATTGCAAAAAATTTTGGAAAATAACTTAATTTTCGAAAAAAATCGAAATTTCAAGTACAATGCGCTAGCTGGGGACTCAATATTTTACCTCTGTTTAATCTGCATTTTACTTACCTACCCTAGAGGCAAGTTTTCCGCGCTATAGCATTCCGAAAAAAAATAATTTTTCTTTTTCGACCCACCCTCATATATATATATATATATATATACATATATATATATATATATATATATATATATATATATATATATATATATATATATATATATATATATATATATATATATATATATACTTTATCACCAATTTGGGTATTATTGCTAAATATTAGGAGCATGGGTGCAAGTTAGACCATGCTTCCAAAACGGAAAATATTTGAGACCCCCCCCCCCCATGCATACCCAAGAAAATAAACCAAAAAAAATACATATATTGTTCATTAAATTGTCTAAACTGAGGGGGGGGGGGACTTAATTTTACTTTTAGCAGCAAGATCATAGTTTAAGTATGGTAATCAAGAGGGGGGGGGAGATTTGTGGTGACTTTGGTTCAAAAAACCTATTTTTAGACAATGTTTAGTGATATTAGGATAAGGTAGGGCAATTTTTGACGACCTTAGAGGAGGAGGCACAATAAATGAAATCCTAAAAACGAAATTGTAGGTCATATTTGATGAAGTTAAGGGAAGGGAATGAATGGGGTCCAAGAGAATCAACACCGACACAGGAATTATGCCATTGCAGTTCGTTTATTCAGAAAGAGAAATAAAGGCTTCGATACAAATAGTTTTGGATTGGAATGATGATTATAATGTACTTTTAAGAAATCTGATTTTATATTCCCTTCAATTTTGTTTCTTTGGAAGTAAATATTGAAGGAATGTGATCGATTTTTTTTTCTGTCCCATGGTCCGTCTTGGCGATTTTGTCAAGACGAAATCCGTCCTGAGACGGAAGGTCTTGCATCCATGATTAGGAGTTCTAAATTCCTTTAAAGATACAAAAGACAGCACCTCAATATATGCTGTCTTTTGCTTAGTTTACAATAAGGTAGTGCATATGAACAGAAAATAGTATTGATGAAAACTATGTAAGGAAAAAAATATGATACCTGTTTAATTTCTTCTGGTAGACCTTGAGGTGGAGTGGAGGGAGCATTGCGGTTTAAACCTCTTGTCACAGCTTCATACTCCTTAGCCACTCTGCGAGCATTCATATAGTCTCTACTACGGTCCTGTATCATTTTGTCGGCTATGATGGGATTGATACTCTGAAAATACAAGTTAAACAGTCTTTTAACATTCCTCTAGTCTAGAAACACTTAAAATGTACACTTTTGAGAAATTAATGACTAATTTGAAACCTGGCCAGGCATCAGAATCAACAGGTAAACAGTAAGCTAACATATCCAAGGCACTTGGAAAATGTTTTGTTACAGACACCATAAAGAGACTGGGGCAGACTTCAGACCAAAACTGGCCATGATTGCATAATAAAACATCTCCTCAATAACATAGGCATCCGTCTATCTGGTATATGCAAAATATATAATTCAGGCATTATGAATGCACATCTTATAAACCCAAAACTTGATGAAGAGTCCTGTAAACATGGTGATTTTATCAAACTGTACTAGAACAACAAATGTACTGTACATGAACTTTTGGTAAAGACTATATTTTTATGTCCCTTTGTTGATTTATTCTAGTTCTAATTTTTATTACTTGTGTTTTTGCTATCATACTTGCTCTTATGTGATACCCGAGCTGTCTTAAATGTATAAATTGATTTTTTCAATAAAGCTATTATCTATACCTAGTGTTATATATATAATATTGTGTTATATATAATAACACAATCTTTTAACAAAGATAAAAAATAAAGCCCGTTAGAATCTACAAACAATGAAGACAATAGTTGCAGAAAAATTCAGAACTTGGCCTAGCTATATAGACATGAAAATTGAATTATTAATGCAAGGAAAATTGAATAGTAAAATATGATATTAATAAAGAGAACTTTGAAAAATATTTGTTAAAAAGTAGTAAAATAAATTTGTCAAGTCTAATTTTGTATACAGTTCTGAAAAATAGCCATGTTACTTACTAAAATTAAAAGGGAACTTACTCCTTTCATAGGAAAGCATGAGAATTGCATGTTAAAGTTATGAAAAAGATTTTTAAATTTTCATGCTTTTATTTCCCCTCTTTGTAAAACAGATTATATTACTAACAGCTACTAAAAGTACAAAAGTAGCTACAACTTCTTGTGGTTCTGTAGCCAGTAGCTACCATTTCAGAATTCCTAGTCTAGAGCTATGAATGTATCTTACCAAGAACAGTATGTACCAGCTTTAATTTGAAAAAAACTTTCTATCAATTGGAAAAAAAAAAGAAATTCAGAAATGAAAGAAAATTTTTGTTTGAAGAAACAACATATCAATTACCTGTTCATAGCTAACATAATCTTTCCACAACTGTTCAATGTTTGTCATTGGATTGATTATGCCACGTTGATACACCTTTCGCACAGCAGTTATTCTTTGATTTTCTGCATAACTTCCGACAGCTTCCCTAAAAATTGCAACAATTGATATTAAGTCATTTTCAATATAATGATAAACTTTATTGCACAATAAAGTCCTAAGTTATTAGGAACAATATTTTGACAACAGATTCAACAACACTTAAAATAACCAACGATCATGCTAAAAATAATGGTAGGTAAATAAAGTTAAAAGTACATGCTAGTACATAAAATAACTTTACTTAAAAGGTAAAAAATGAAATTGACATTACGACAGCAGCCGAGAAAAATATGGTGGGTAATAATTTCTGTATGTGCATAAAGTAAAGACTATTGGATGTATAGGGTAGTATAAACAGGAGAAAAAAAATCAACACAATTTAAGCACATTTAATTTTAGTAGCTAAACTTTTTTTTAATGGTTTAAGTATTTGAATATAGAAAAGACAGTTGTTATATTACTGCAAATAATACCAGCAATACTGTAGTATTGTTATATTTTTATCTTTATTTTTATACATAAGTTATGAAAAAACTGAATAGGGGTAGCTCAACCGAAGTCGGACTTTAAACTGAGACTTTTCTTTAAAATGAATAATCTGCTTGCATAGTTTGGGTGCAATGAAAAAATTAATAAAACCAAAGAGCAAATAACTGTAGATACTAATACTTACACATTTTTCAAAAATGTAATGTAGTCATTCCATATTGGGTATGAACTTATATCCATTCCCATCTTATCCAAAGCAAAATCATAAGCTTGGGCCATTTTCTCTCTGAAAATTCATTTGTAATTAAACCTTATAGTGAAAATAAATTAATAGTTAAAAATTGAACTTTTATTGAGAGACACAATATCAAGTTAAACATGAATATGTGTATTAAAGTTTTCTCGATTGAGTTAATTCTTTTAGAAAACCGGACAATTTTGTCAATAATTTAGTATTTTTTATTTAAATAGTCAAGCTAGTTTTTAAAAATGCAGCCTGAATTAAAATAAAGAATGTCTATGATAGCACAAACCATTTTATTGCTAAAATATAGTATGGAAAGGCAAACTATCAAGTTTTCTATTATTGAAGTTTAACTGTGGCTTAGAAGCAATACATTTAGTTCAGCTTTATTTATCAAACATAAGGAAGAAAATACCTATATGACGGCAGAGAGCCCTTTGTCTCCTTAACATAGCCTAAATAGGTCCTCCACAGGTCAATATTTAACACTTTCACAAGACAACGAGTAAATAACTGCAAATCAAGAAAAGTTTTAAATAAAATTAAGCAACATAACACTAAAAATACAAGACAGATAAACATGTAGTTAATTACATCTAAATGAAAAATTTAGCATTACTTTATAGATACTGAAACATTCAGTTTGTCTTATTTCAATTTAACTACAAAATAACAAAAAGAAAAAAAATAACCATACTTGCATATAAATTTAGTACTACATAAGGAGATTAAAATGCAAGAGGTTTTACTTTGGGGTGGAAGGGGGAGGGGGGTGATTTCCGAAAATTTGCACCAAACAATTCAAATCCGAAAATGAAAGCATTTTTTTATACTTCAGTGTTTAGTCCTAATCCAACCCTTAAAAACAAACACTGAAGAAGTAAACACTGACAAAAGTTTATATTTATATTGTTTGACTGTGAAATAACGATTCTTTTTTGAGGTAAAAGTCAGACTACACAAAGAATGTGTGGGAAACGTTGAACTCGGGAATTTTCGGTTTAGTTGATCGCTTGAAAATTTATACTTATTTTGAAAAAAAATGAGAGCAATAATGAAACAAAAATTAAAAAGAAAAAATTATAGAAATTAATTAATAATAAAAGTAACAATTAATAAAAATCGTAATCGTGAAAACGAACCCTTTTCAAAACTCATGATCGCAAAAAACGAAACTTTTTCATCAGAAGTTTTGAAATCGCACATTTTCCATTTCAAACATTTTATTTTTCTTCTTTTTAAAACGTTGACTTTCAAAAAACGTAGCGACATTCTATCAATAAAATAACTTTGAAAGTGTAGAAAGCATAATATATTCAACCGAGAAAAGGGTTACAATTACAATTTTAGAAAATTCTTACTACTGTCATACAAAAAGCGCCCGAATTAAAGAACGGCAATTCATGACAAAATATCGTTGCTATTTTAAAATAAGTCAAAACTGTAATGTAAATTCAACAAAAGAAAACAAAACGTTCTCTTAATTATTTCTTTTAAATATAAGAATAATATATGTATTTGTGTTAATTGTGGGGGGAGGGGGGGAGGGGGGGGGGGCAGAAATATTCAAAGTGATCGAATAAAATGTTAGCGTTCTTCGAAAGTTTCTTCAACGTTAGTTTTGGATCAATCATCATTTACATACACACACACACAAGAAAAACTTTACATTAATTCAAAAAAGAAATTTTAATTGTTTTTTTATTTTATAAAAAATATAAGGTGTAGTATCATCACCTTTTCAACTCTTTCATAATGTCTTGATTTCATCTGCAAAGAAAAGAAATGAATATAAATTTTAAGAAAAATGATACCAAGTTATGTATGTGCCATAATTCATACTTGAAAAAGTTAAGAATTTTTTTTAAGTCCCAATTGAGGTTTGAATAAGAAAATGCGGATCGTAAAATTATCGGTGCAAAGAACCGCAAATTTTATGTTAATCTACGAGAGCAGGATTTCTACTTTACAAACAATTTTTTACCACAAACAATTTTTTCCCATTTTTTCCCGAGATTCGCCGATTCTCCAGCATTCAATGACGGCTTGTAAATGAGGAATCTGCATGGGTCGGGTAATCGCGGACTGTTGATTAATTTCAATAATCTATTGCTTGAAACTATGGATGCACCGATAAGCAAATTGGCCGATTACCGATTAATCGGTCATGCCGATTAATGATTAAAACGGTTGTTTTCAGTACTACCAATTTCACCATTACAGGTTTTTTTCTCGTTTTTTTTTTTCAACTTTTGAAATAGTTGCTAATTTTGCTTCCATTTTCCTAATTTTCTCAAAATAATTTCAAAATTTTATCAAATTTCTCTGAACTATTTTTCATATTATTGTCAATAATATTGCATTAACACATTGCTAATTATGTAAACTAGACATGAAAATTCAAAAAAAAAAAAACGGAGGGGAGTCTGTGTGGTGAGCAATCCAATTTTGAAGTTTCAATTTTTCAATTATTAGTAGCTATGTAATTCAAGACTTTTATTCTTTGTGAAAATTGAAGATTATCTAAAAGCAAGGAGAAAAGTATCAACGCATGAAAAATGTTGCTACATTATCTATGTGTATTTTTATTCAAAATAGGAGAATTAATGTATTAAAAACTTCGCATCAACGGTGAGGATTATTATTACTGTAAAAAAATTATTCAACATAATTTCTTAGTAAAGGTTTACTTTAAAAAATAATATTTAAAAAATATTTTTTCCGCCGATTAATCGGCCCG
The DNA here is from genome assembly GCA_038373865.1 of Uloborus plumipes. NCBI lineage: Eukaryota > Metazoa > Arthropoda > Arachnida > Araneae > Uloboridae > Uloborus > Uloborus plumipes. Next base: position 6,419 of record JAXGGA010003956.1, on the reverse strand, counting down.
ATTTTGCCGATTATTACTAATCGGCAAAGTGGCCGATTGATCGGTACTGCCGATTAATCGGTGCATCCCCGCTTCAAAACCCCAAATATCAACTCAATTTTTAAAAATCTGCTCAGGATTTTGCAAAATTACAGCTTAAAATCAGTTAAAACCGAAACTAAGATCACGTGACACAAAAAGGGGAGGAGCTTGCTTCGACGTCGTTCACTTTGAGGAGAATATTCAGGGGGAAAGAGAGATGTATATCCTCCTGAATGGTACCATCTTCGACTCCAGAAATTCCGACGTCAAGATCGGACATTAAATTGTACATTACTTTCTGCACAAGTAAATTACTTCGAAGTAAAATTGTTTACTTAATTAAGTAAATACCGAGCGCTTATCGAGCACCTAAAGATGCCATAAGCATGAGAGAATATTGGGATAACTATGCGACATTACAGAAAGAGTCTTGAATTCAGATTTCAATAAATGTTTTGAATGCAGAACTTTAAGCAGAAAAAAATGGAATATATCAATACATAAAAAGAAAATATCAACAAAAAAGAATGATAACAATAACCTGTACACGTTTATCCCGGTTAAACCACTAAGCTGGTAGGTACGGGGGACCCTGGAGGGTGAAATGAAATGAAACCTGTACACGATTATCCTTCGGAAAAATAAAATCAGTAGAGTGATCTAGAGTACCCTCCATAGATCTATATATATAAAGATGACGGTGTTCGTTTGTCGTTTGTACGTTTGTAACCGCTGGCCAGAAGCCCCCACAGCACCTACAGACCTGAAACTTGGCTCAAAAATTCGAACGTACCCCGCCCTCGTGCACCTCGAAGCCCAAATTTTTAATTTCGAATTAGTTATTTTTAAATTAATTAATTAGTCTCATTTTTGGTGTATCCGCCATAATTGAGGGGGGAAAACCTTCCCCCACCCCAAAACATTATATATCGTTGGAAAGGGTTTTTTTTTCTGAAAAAGAAAAGTTTTAGCACGTTTCTGTCCGTTAATTAGGACAGGAGATATTAATTAATCAAATTTAGTCAATTTTCAAGGCCTAACTCTACGCAGAACTGAAACACTAGAGCCATTTTCCTGATCAGCTGCTCTTTTGTCCCTGAAGTTACTTTGTGGTTTAAATTTGCGTATAGATTTAAGCCTTGAAAATTTGTTCAATTTGATTAATTAATATCTCCTGTTACTTACTTAACTTTCTGTCTCTTATATTTATTTGGCGAATTGATTTAAACTTTAACATGACTTTAAGTGGAATTTAAAAGGTTGTGGAGCGCATTTGAACTAAAGGATATAATATTTTTTCTTCAGAGGAGGTTAAAGTGAATTTAAATTTATTAAGTTGACTTCCTCAAAATTCGGGGTTCCCGAAAATGTCACAATGGAACTATCATTGTTAAAAATTTAGGGATGTCTATTCAGTTCCTCTTCGCATTTGGCGGCGTAAAGTTTGGCGACAATCAGGAAATTTACCAAACCTCCCAGCCAGTGAAACACTACTTTCTCCAACTCAAAGAAAAATAAAACGGTCTGGGAAGGAACAGTAGTTGTTTGCAGTTTAAAGCGTATTTTATTGCATGTTTAAAACATGTATTTAATCCCGCCATCACTAAATTTTTAATAATAATAGTTCCATTCTGACATTTTCTGTAACACCGCTGTTCAGTTAACCGGGAAATTTTCCAAACTTCCCGGCCAGTGAAATCTTGATTATTTGAGGGTCACTGTTAGATTGTAATCACTTCAAAGAGATGGTACGAAAGACATTATATTTCTTTCCTTTTAATGTTCACATTAAAATCATGGAAGAATGGTTGTGGCTGATCTACCTGATACAATCGGTTCCCTATGTTAATAAATTTAGATTTGGCGACCAATTTTGCATTGAAATTACGGTTAAATCGGTGAATTATATTAAACCAGCGGGTGACCGAGCTCCGCTCGAGGAAAACAGGTGTCGAAGCTAACTCGAAGATTTAAATTTTCAATTGTGATTTATCAAAACATCACATGCCATAAGAAAATTTGTGAAACCATTGGTGAAAAGATAACCGGTTAAAGTGCACCATTGTAAACTATTCTAAACAAAGTTTCGGAAAGGGAATTATTCTATACAAAGATTAAGTTTGAAAAGTCATAGAAAATAAAATGTAAGTGATAATAAAAAAAAAACTATACAATTAAAGAAATGGTACAAAGTGAGCAGTGTAAAGATTGAAGTGTGTTGAAGTTCAATATTTTTGACAAATTTATTTAGAAAAACCAAACCTCGTGATTCCTCGTGGCCCAAAACCCCAGACCCCCAAGTTTACCGGAGTTAATTAATTCTGGGGCGATTTTCGACTTGGCAACCATTCCTCGTATTACCCCTAACGTGTACCAGGGGACCGAGCCCGCTCGGTTAAAAAAAAGAGGTTTGTAAACTCGCGTTTTTTTTCTAAAGTGCGAAGTACTTATTTAGATAAACTTGAAAAGCATTTTTGAGCCTTTGATTGCAATTACGCATTCAAAACAGCCGTAATTTATTTTAAAAATCACAACCCTATTTAATCCACGCTCACCGTAAAATCACACCTAATTTCATTTCATTTGGCGCCGAAGGCGCGGGAGGGGTTGATGAGAATGGATGCAGAGTCCCTGTTCCCAGTACGCATTTGGTTCCAGTTGGTTTTGACTTTCACTTCACTTTACACTCCAGGTCCCCCCCCCCCGCGTAGATACCACAACTCGATTTTTAACCGGGATGGGGCCCTGAAGAGCGCTCTGTTCATTTTTGAAGAAGGCGCAAGGACCGAGTAAACCCTTGGGCCAGCACACCCCAGAGGTTTCGTTTCACTTGGAGGATTTTGTGACCACGAACATTTTGAACGTCCCCCAGCAACCATTAATGAAGACGGTGGACCTTTGATCGGCGGCTATATGATCGACCCGAGACCCTCCGGTTACGAGACCGACGACTTACCGATTGGACTACCGCGGCCTCAGGTCCCTATATAGACGAGCCGAAGCATCAAAATTACCACTTTGGATCCAGCGCGTGTGTGAGGATTGTCTTTTCTGGCCAGTTATCGCTTTTTGGTAACTTTTTAAGGTAAGTTTAACAAAGCTTGGCAATGTCCCGAAACTTTACTCTGGTAACCCTAATTCCTCAACAATGAAAAATGAAAGTGAAAGTTTATGAGTTGGATCCAAAGTGGTGAAACTTAAGCTTGATGCGTCGGCCTGTCTATATAGCGGCTCTACCGCTGCCCATACCCAATTCTAACTTTATTTTGATCGATCTCTTTTAAATTTCAAAAGCAATAACAATTCTATCATGTTGCCAAAAATTATTTGCCAAATACCAGAAAAACATAAATTTACGCTGATGGGATTAAATATGAAATCCATTGTTAGCACGCGGTTGCTATGAAACGGTAACAATAAGAGAAATCATAAAGAAAATGGCGTAGTAAGAAATCTTCTCAAACGTTTAATGAATCCTATCTGTAACTCTGAACTTTTCGACCGTAGCGCTTCAAAACCGGTGCCAATCGATTCCCCGTGGCCAAAAACCCCAGACCCCCAAGTTTACCGGAGTTTATTAATTCTGGGGCGATTTTCGACATTACAAACATTCCTCGTATTATAGTATAGGATTTCAAGGGCAATATTGCTGTGGTCGTTGAGAGTTTTCGAAAATCTTGGCTCTACAGTTGTGTCAAAAGTTCCATTGAAACGTAAAAATTTCGCTAAAAATAAATAAGTTAGTCACACACACACACACACACACACACACACACACGAAAAGAAGAAAAGTCTTAAGAGTGCGTTAAACTTTATTTAGTTAACTTCCTTTACATTTATTGCACGGGCATCGCCGTGCGGGTACTGCTAGTATTTCATAATTTTTAGTTCAACGTAATGAAAGATTCATCCAAAGAAAACACTTTTTATGAAAGGAAAACCGGTCTTGTATAATAAATATACTATTAAATAAATTACTGTAAAATAGTTTTCGCAACAGAACAGTGAAGAACACAAGCGGTTTTCAGTTTTTTTTTTTTTTTTTTTTTTTTTATCGCGCTTGCACCATTCTTGTCTTCTCCTTTTGTGCACTAAAAAATATTTTATTTGGTGAGTTAAATGTTGAAGATTTACAACAAGATTCAATAAAATAATTGCAGTTCGTGCTTGGAGCCGTCTTGAGAACGCTACCGATGTTTTTTTTTTTTTTTTTTGCAATGGGGTCCAAACTATTGCCCGCGAGTATCTAAAATCTGGCCCGCAGCTTTGGGCCAGATTTTAGATGCATTACATCATACAAGATTGTTTGAAATGGCATTTCAGAACCTCAGCACGGAAAATTTTCCGGGAGAGCCGTCCTTTTTCTTTCCCTAATATTACCAAATATAGACTAAAAATTCGTTTTTAGGTCTTTAATTTCCAAGATATTCCGAGAGAGTGCCATACCCCACCCCTTCATCTCCATCCAACAACTTAAAGCATATAACTGTGTGGTTTTTTTTTTTTTTTTTTTTTAAACTTCAATATCACAAAATTTCCGGAGGCAGCTCGCGAATATTTTATTAACGGCATTAAAGAGAGCCGTGAAAGCGTTTTTAGAACATAAATTCCAAAACATTTTTTTGGAAAGGTTGTCAAGCCTCTACTTTTTTCCAACTCTGCTACTAAAGATAGTTTGAAATTGTTCCTCTATGTTTCGAATTTTAAAAAATTTTGAAGGGATCTCCTCATTGAACGTCTCTAGTCCAAAGATAACATGAATTTGGGGTTTTGAAAATGAAATTTCCTGTATGCCTTTGAGGGGTGGGTCGCCCGTCTCCAAACTCTCCCTTTCCTGATATAGCCTAAAGTAGACTTCCATTTAAAGTTTCGAGAGGCTACCCCTTCTGCTCCATCATAACGAAACAAGACCTAAAGTGAAAACTAGGTGTCGGAAAATTTCCGGAGAGATTTCTCAAATCCTCCTCATTCCCTCTACTTCACTAAAGATATCTTAAAATTGAGTATTTAAAACTTTAGTTTCAGTAACTTTCGATGAGAACCCTAACAACCAACATCCTAACGTCATCAAAAACAGCCTAAAATTAACTTCCAATTTAAAACAAGAAGTTCTGTCAAGAACTAAACCAGCCTACTTTCCCGTACATGGTCATCGGCATTCTAGCATCTGATCATTGTTCTCTTAATTATCTGAGACTAAAAATTATGTCAAACATACCTTTTTAGCACTTAAAGTTGATTTCTAAAAGCAAAATATACCCCTCTCATCAGATGAAATAGACACACAAAAAGTAAATAAATGAATAAATAAAGTTTTGTCGCACCTTTTAAAGAATGTAACTGTTACAGTTCTTCCGTAGAAAAATTCCTCAATTGTTTTCAAAAAAAAAAAAAATAAATTAAAAGTACAAAGTACATCAAAACACATTTTATCAAAGAAAGGAAAAAAAAAGAAAAAAAAAACTCGTCCGTTGGTAAAATGTCTCGAATTTCACTTTTAATCCGTTGCCAGTTGTTAAATACAAACAAAGAATAAAACACCCTTGTGAATGAAACATTTTTATTACAAAAAAAATCGTCTGCCAAAAAAAATAATAATAAATAAATAAATAAAATAAAACAAATGAATAAATAAACAAAAAATCGTCTGCACAGTCAGTCATTTTTTTTTTCTGAGTCTGCATTTCCGCCATGTCTGCGGAGTCGGAGTCGGAATCAGAGTCCTCACAGAAGATTACTCAGAAAAGTACTTTGCAAACATTATTTATCAAAACCATTTTCTTACAAAGTTAGTTTGAAGGAAATCCGACTTTAAGTTCAGGATCAACATTCAACTTAAATTCCCCGTAGGTGCTAATGTTAAATTTTTTTTCTGAAAGCATCGTGGGACAGGTTGTTTGAACGGTTCAAAGTTGAACTAAAAATTGTTCAAATCGAAAAATCAAATATGGGAATGAGCTGTACTCTTCGAGATCTTTCCAACAAAAAAAAAGTTTATTCCATTCGGATGGTTCACTCAGAAGTTATTAGGTGGGGAAAGGTTGCTTGAACGGTTCAATGTTGAACGAAAAAATGTTCAAATTGAAAATTTAAATACGGTAATGAAGTATCCTTGCTGAGATCCTTCGAACAAAAAAAAAAGTTTATTTAAATCGGGCTGTTCACTCAAAAGTTATTAGGGGTGACAGCTTGCTTGAGCGGTTCAATGTTGAACAAAAAATTGTTCAAATCGGAAATGTAAATACGGGAATGAAGTATCCTTGATAAGACCTTTCGAACAAAAAAAAGTTTGTTCAAATCGGACTGTTCACTCAAAAGTTAGCATCGCGGGACAGGTTGTTTGAACGGTTCAAAGTTGAACCAAAAATTGTTCAAATCGAAAAACCAAATACGGGAAT